>PYAF01005706.1:106650-145104 GCA_007407185.1 Glycine tomentella
AAATTAATGAGTATATAAAAATTGACAGACAAGTTATCAAAAGTTAACAAAATAAATAATAAAGTAATAATTAAAAAAATACTAAAAATTACATGATACATGAGGATATCTACAATCTAAATGCAAGTTGACAAGATTGAAGAATCCTTTAAATAAAAATATAAAAAATATTATAAAAATCTTTATACATGATCTTAATTTGTTTAGATAAAAAAAAATTCACAATTACTTTTCAGTTAAGTCAAGATATAATTTATAATAAATAAAAAATTATATAAAATCCATACACGCATAAATATCTACGTTAAAACTAGTGAAATAAGTAAAATTTGCTTAAACTTAATTTTAACAACTGTCCAATGTTAGATTATTTTAATCTAATATTTACTTATATAATTATAGAATGAATTTAATGAAAAGATGTTTAATTAATGTGATGAATGTTAGACTTGAATGTATTAAAATTATTGGAGGTTATTTTAGTTTTATTAAAATTAATTTTCTCTTTTCTCATTTCATTAAGGATAATATTGACATAATTTTTTTTAATATTGACACAATTTTTTTAAAGAGAGTTAATGAGAAAATTATCAAAAAGTTTGTTTTACAAAATGAATAACTTTTCTTCTATATATCAACTTATTGTTTTTACTTTGTCTAGTTTTAAGAGAATTTTGTGATGATAGATCCAGCTTAATGGCTTTCCGCTTGGCAGAATCACGTATGCTAGCCTAGTTATCTAAGAACAAGTATTTGGTGGAAGATGATAAAAACTCCAGATTTTTCTACTCTCTTGTTAATAGAGAAAGAAATGGTAGATTCATCCCGGCAATTCAGAGAGATAATGGTATCCAGACTACTTCCCAAGCTGAAATTGGATCAGAATTTGTAAAAAAATTTCCTCCTTGCTTGGCTCTTCTTCAGCTACAGAGTCCCCTTCCTTAGAAGTCTGTTCTAATGGTTCCAAGGTGCCCCCTGCCTGCTTTGAGGAGTTGCTCAAGCCAGTCTCTGGTGAGGAGGTTTGGAGCATTATTTCCAGAATGGGCAGCAACAAGTCCCCTGGCCCAAACGGGTATAATGCTCTCTTCTTCAAGAAAGCTTGGCCCGTTATAGGAAGAGATGTTGCTGAAGCAACTAAGGAGTTTTTTGAGAATGGGAGGCTCCTTAGGCAAGTCAACCATGCCTTCATTGCTCTTATTCCCAAAAGAGACAATGCCAACAGAGTTAATAATTTCAAACCAATCTCCTGCTGTAACATCTTATATAAGATTATAGCTAAGATCTTGGCTGATAGGCTGGCGCCGGTTCTGTCCCATATTATTGACCCAGCTCAAGCGACTTTTGTTAAGTCCAGGAGTATGGCAGACAATGTTTTTTTGGTCTAAGAGTTGGTCAGAAAGTATGCTAGGAAAAGAAACTCGTCTAGATGCATGCTCAATATCGATTTACACAAGGCCTATGACTCCATATCTTGGAATTTTCTCAGATGGATGTTGCAGACCTTGGACTTCCCGACTAAGTTTTCTGAGTGGATCATGGAGTGTGTTACATCAACCTCCTTTAGTATTTCAGTCAATGGAGCTATTTATGGGCATTTCAATGGCAGTAGAGGCTTGAGGCAGGGGGATCTGCTTTCCCCCTATCTGTTCGTGTTATGTATGGATTACCTCTCTAGAGACCCCAATGCTTTGAAAGACAATATGTTGTTTAATTTCCACCCAGGTTGTGCCCCCCTGAATATCACCCACCTTGCTTTCACTGATGATATTGTCTTATTCTCTAGAGGTGACATTTCTTCAGTTGCTACCATATTCAGAAAGCTAGCCCAGTTTTGCAAGGTGTCAGGTTTAGCAATCAGTCAAGAGAAATCTGCTATTTTTTCGTCTGGTGTGGATGAGGTGACTTGCACTGACATCATGGCCTTGACAGGGTTCCAGCTGGGCTCTTTTCCCATAAGGTTCCTGGGTATTCCCCTTATGGCTTCAAGGCTTAATATTTGTCACTATTCTCCTTTGCTGGATCGGATTAGAGGGCTTGTGCAGAACTGGCATAGGAAGTTCTTCTCTTATGCTGGTCGCCTGGAATTGATCAAAGTCGTCATTGGTGGTTTGGTTAATTTCTGGATGGGTTTATTTCCGCTGCCTGTTTCTGTTCTGGACAGAATTGGTGCGTACTGCAAAAACTTCCTTTGGTGGAAAGCCGAGCCTGGCAGAAAGAAACCTCTTGTAGCTTGGAAACTAGTCTGTGCTCCTAAGGAGGAGGAAGGGTTAGGACTGCATGAGATTAGGAGTTGGAACCTTTATCTTCTGTCTCGGTCTCTTTGGGATATCTCTAACAACAAAGAGTCCCTTTGGGTGAAGTGGGTCCATCACTCTTACCTCAGAGGTTCCTCGGCCTGGCAGTACCAATGTTCTAATTCGGATTCTGCCCTCATCAAAAAGTTGTTTTCTATTCGAGAAGATATGATTAGCAAGGAAGGTAACCGGGATCAGGCGGGGTCGGTGCTGAATTCCTGGATGCAGGCTGGTCGTTTTAATGCTCGTTTAGCTTATGAGTATTTCCGAGTTGCCAACCCCAGGCAGTTTTGGTACAAGGTTGTTTGGAATTCAGGTACACCTCCTAAAGAAGCATTTTGCCTCTGGCTGGCTGCCCACAAGAAGTGCCTTACCCTTGACCGTGCGCCATTTTTAGACAAGGGATCGGAGTCACCTGCAGATTCTGCAATTCTGAAGCCGAGTCTAATGACCACTTGTTCTTCAAGTGCCGGGTTATCTTAAGGGTGTGGGCTGAGATTAGGGATTGGATGGGTTTTCCAAGGAGAAACATTTCCTTACAGGATACCTTAAACAGTCTAGTGCATGGCCGGGCTACTTCAGGCAAAGTGGGAAAGCTTCGATGTTCTGACTTTGACTACCATGATGTTTTGTGTTTGGTCTTGTAGAAATTGTATGCTTTTTGAGAATCATAGATTTAAACATTCTGATTTAGTTGATAGAATTAAGTTTAGAATTATTAGATATGCTCATTTAACGCATTTATATTAGCAAATGTGTGCTTTTTGTTTTCCGGAGTTGTATTGTCCGGTATCCGCATTTGTTTCTTTTGGTAAGTGTAATTGTTTTCTTTTTTTGATTTTCTCAGGGTATGCCCGGTGTATTTTGTAAGTATCTTTTGGAAATATATATAATTTACATATTTTTCAAAAAAATAAATAAATAAATAAATACGCTTCTGTCTGTACCTTGTATCTTTGTGCCATCCTTCTATTGTTTCCAGCGCAGCATAATATAACTTACTAATATTATTATTTTACTTTAGTTCTATTGTTTTCAATCTAATCTAACAAGAAGTTGCATTTTGCTTAAAGCACAATCAAATATTCCAATGTGAAAGCAGCGTAAGCTTTAAACAATCAAATATAAATACTCCATTCACTTATTTTTAGTTGTTTATAAAACATCTATCTCAGTCACAAGCTTTAAAAAATAACAGTAAGCAGAGTTAATTATTTCCAAGCAGTATATGTAAACAAACACTTTTTTTATATAATTACAAATGAATACATGTAGTATACAAGTGACTCAGCTTTTTCCCCTCAGAAATAAACAAATATCAAAGGATGATGCAAAAATGCCAAAAAAATAAGAGAAAGAGAGAAGAGAGAGGCTACTTACCTCAATCTTTCACTCTAACCAAAAAGAAAGGAAATGACAAAACTAGTGGCCCTAATTTTGTCTGTCTAAACTAGTGCTATTTTACCTGGCACTGGAATCTTTTTTATCTCTCCAGCTTGCAAGCCAGGTCTATGCTCTCACAAAATACAAGTGGACAGGGTGGCTTCACCTCACTAGCCTACACACACATATACTCATCATCCTCCTTTTCCCACAAAAGGTGATGATGGACACAACCCACCAAAAATTTGGGCTTACTTGGACTTGGACAAAAGAAACAAACAAAAGAGAATGGTAGACTTCAGTTTTCTTGTCCACCATTGGATTCTCCCCTCTCCATCAGGGAACTCCCACTGACCTTTTTTTTGTTAAAATTGAGGTCATGCATTTGGTGTCCTCTATTATATGTAGACCACAGTGGTGCTCATGCATGCTTCATTTGCAGCTTGTAGATCAACTCCAATGTGACAAATCTACATAATAAGTACATAAATAATGAGTTTAGCTTCTATACATCGTCAGTGTTAAATTTATATTGTTAACTAATTAAAAATCATCGTTAATATAATTTTTAAGATATATATTATAAAACTCAATAAACTTCCCGTATACAAGGGTTGCATATACTATTTACTCATAAATAAATGATATTATGATTGAGAAATATAAATAACTTCTAATAGAGCAAGATTAGCATTATTTTACCTATCTTTGACATAGTTGAGCATGTAGACTTCTTACACTGCAAGATCTCCCATGTTCTTGACCCTGAGTTCTACACTCCTCAGATCACGAAGATGTTGTAAAATTTCTTGGAGAAGATGTAAACCTTTATCCCCTTTTCTCAAGGAGCTGATGCAATGCTTTAGAAACTCTCTATCTGCCTCCAGCACCTGTAGTCTCTCGTAAACATTATCGACCTCATCCTCTAAAGCAATCTTTTTCTTATCCGGATTAACCTTTTCAACTGAATTGTTTTGCAAGTGAGGGAAATCTAACTCGTCTCCACTCAACTCTATATCTTCTGCTTCTGAACTCATTGCATCAAAAAGTGGAAGAAGCCTCTTGCCTTTTGCACCCATGAGTTTCCTACCTTGATGCTTTCCATTTATTTCCTTTGCATGACCATTTGCAAATCCATTTACTTGACCATTGTGATCATCATGATCATGATGGTATCCATTTCCATTCTCTTCACAAAGATGTTCTACTAATTTAGCATCGTCGGAGCAGCGATCTTCCTCATAATTCAATATAACTAGCTTTTCTTCCAATACCTTGAGCTGTTCTAGAATTTGTAACCTCTCTTCCTCAAAGTTAGCCAATGATTCCTCCAAATATAAGACCGCATCCACGGGGGTGTTCTGGTTGCTGCATTCTTGATCTTGATGACTATAAAACCCGTTTTCCTCCTTTGCTTCGTGATTCAAGTCAATGGACAATCCATCACTATCTTCAGCATTGCTACAAGAGGGAGATGAAGTTCTGCTTCTCATGCTACCATCTCTTCTTGACATCATCATCTTTTCTCTTACCTCATATTCATGCACCTTCTTTCTATATACTTCAAGCTCCTTTTCTAGCTCTAGCTTCTCTTTCTCCCTCTTCATCATGAGCTCATTCAAGAGTTGCAAAGCCTCCTGGTCATACTCAGATTGTTCTTCCATCATTCTTTGATACTGCAAAGCTTCCATCTGCATTGCTGCTTTCTCTTCTTGAAGCCTATTTATCATTGCCATTGTTTGATTGGCTGCTATAGCAGATGCACTTCTCTCTTCTTCAAGTTCTGTATATAGAGTACTTAAGGCTTTCCTTTCAGATTTCAATGCTGATTTTAACTTATCAATTGTTACCTCACCACCTTCTATATCACTTATCACACTTCCATCCAATGACTCTTCTGTTCCTGATTCTTTCCTCTCAAGGAGAAGTAGTTTCTTGTGTAGCTGATGTAGACTCTCCAAAGAAGTGGGCGTGTCAGGAACCTTTTCTTCCTCATTCTCATTAAGCTCCAATAAAGATGGCAAATGGTTATTTACTGTTGGCATTTTCACTTCAAGTGACATGGTTTTAAATTCTACAAACTCTTCACCTTTGTCATGACCTGGTTATAAATTGCAATCAAAAGAAAGAAGTGATTTATTAAAAAGTTTTAAGGATGGACTTCAGGAAAAGGGAAGATAAGAAGTTTAGGCTTACGAATTTCATCTTGCACATTAAATCTGACTGCGCTAGTAGATGCATCTTCTTGTATTTGTTGATTTGTGTACAAAAGAACATCTTGGCTTTGATACTCATCCACTTGCTCCTGGTCAGGAATTTCAGTCCCTATTGAGACTTCTGCTTCATATTCCTCACCTTGCATTTGTGATGCATCTACAGATGCTGCAGGAATTAAGAAAGTATTAGAGATCATTGCACATAGAAAATCCAGAAGAAAAGGTATAAGAACTAAAAAGACTTATTGAGGAGGAAAATAATTAGAACCTAGAGAAACATCTGAACATAGTTCTGCAACTCTTCTTTCCATGTTGGCTTCAACATTATCATCATTGGTCAAGTCGTCAGCGGTTTGAACAAATCTCACATCTTCACAATTCTGCTCCAAATTTTCTTCTTCTACTTGTAACAACTCTGAAGACTGGCCTCTGGTCCTTAATTGAACTGATTCACCCCCATTGGACTTGGAAACATTTTCATTCCCTTGTGTTGAAAATTCTGCCACAACATCCCCAAAAATGCGCCAATTCTCAACAACCGGTTCAGCTTCTGCATCGGCACTCTTATCAAAGTCCAGAATAAAATCTTCATTGCTGTCGAGGCCTTCACCTCCCACCTTATATCTGCTTTGATTCCTGTTTTCTGGGGCAGGGGAGCCAACCAATTCAATAGGAATCAATCTGCAATCATCACCATGAATGAAAAATTCAAGATGTATGGGTGGAGTCTGCACAGTTATCTCTCTAGTGCAACCAACTTGAGCAGTGGATTTCTCACAAGCTTGATCATCATCATCAGCAACAACAACGTCATCATCACCATCATCATCCTTAGGATTAGGGACATTCAAACTTTCCTCTTCAATTGTTTCTTTTCCTTTCTCCACACCCAAATCCAACTTGGAAATTTCATCACAAAGAATCTCCACACTAGCATCACACACAGAACAATCACAACTCTTCTCTGCCTCCTCATCTTTTCTATCCAAGCCCTGATCAACCTCAAACACCATGTGGCTTCCCTTGTTTTCTTCACTCTCCTTTTCATCATGATGATGATCAAGCACAATATCCGATCCGGTGTGATCTTCATCAATCTCCACACCTACGCCGCGCTCCGTCACCGAAGTCTGCTTCTGGTCATACTCCAAAACATTTAGAGAAGGCTTGATAAGAATGCAAGGAGGGTAGAATCTGTTGTCCAAGTTGACACCACAGCAAGAGCACCTCAAAGCCTCTTCCACCTTCACAATTGCCTTGTCACCAGCATCAACACCCTCATCCTGAATCATACCTATCTGCTTCATCCATGGAAAGACACCAAAACTCTGAGAGAGTTTGACATAATCTGGTTGTGATGAGGATGAGCAATCCTCACACATGTCTTGTGACTCAACCAGTTTGTGATGATTAGAGCAGAATCCCAGTTTGGAAATCTCAGAGGCATGAGCTTCACACACAAGATCTTTGCAAGAACTCTTGTACTTCCCAGGCTCTAAGATGTGATCGATTCTGGTGCACCATATGCAAGGTCTTTTGAGGCCAAAGTAATCGGAAAACTTTATGATTAGATAAGAGAAGAGAGAATTGAGGAGGAGAAGGATGATGAGAATCCATTCTAGGATGGCATAGACTAGAACAAGGGTGATTTTGTTGGTGTTTCTATGTAACATGGTTGCAAACTTGTTGGCAGCCATGGTTGGTATTCTGTTTTTTTTTTTATATGTACAAAGAAAGGTTTTACCTGGAATATCAGATTGGAACCTAAGCAAGTGTTGGAATGAAAGACAGAAAAAAGGTTTATAGAGAAAGAGAGTTTTCAGACAAGATGTCAAAACTGTATTTTGGGTGTGTAATGTATATGAGAGAGAAGAGAAGTAGATAGCAAGTGGTTTTATTTAGACTGAGTGAGAAATAGGCGGTTTGAATTGAATGGAATGATAACCAAGGAGGACTAAGGTAAGGGGGGGAAATGAAATGTTCTTGAGTCAAACAAAATCAAAGAATTTTATGTATTTTTTTCTTCTAAGGATTGTTTATGGAGTGCTTTTTGACAAAATGAAGCTTGGCAATTTAACAGTTAAATGGTTTCACTATACCAATTAATTAAGAGCTAAAAAATAATTGAGATATTGATATTCATTTAAGAAATTGATATTTTTTAACATATTATTTTGTATTTATAGACCTAGATATTAAACATCTGCTTACAAAATATGATTATCTGTCAGTTGTATTATATCATGTTGGTAATTTTACATTTGTACCTTAATATTGTTGTGAAACTGAAGAATTTTTAGACAGAAAATGTGAAACTGTCCTTCTGTAATCACTGCTTTATGTGGATTAGTGTTTTGGGATCTAGATAGTTTGAGTTTGTAATGAGTTTTTTCATGGTCTAGAATTTTCTGTGGCTGAAAAATATTATTTTGATAATCCTACTGCCAGCTCCTCTTCAATTTTTCTATTAAGGCAACAAAATGGAACGGCCCACCAAACCGCACACATGAGCTGGTGGACCAGACCCAAAGTAAGGAGTGGGGCCTGTTATAGCTGCATATGCTTGAGTCATTATGTGGGTATGCTTCCTAAGAAACTTTGTTTTCTTTATATGAATATATTAATATACCCTCCTTCCAACCAATGAAATCATGTATAAAATCAAACTGTTTTGTAACATAGCTGCTTAAAAGTTAATTTTCATTTATTTTACTTTGTCGACAAGCCTCTTGTGTGGCAATTTTATTTCACAGGGGTAACACCTTTTAAGAGAAAGTTGATAATTCACTTCAACAGATGGACAAAATATTAGAAAAAAGTTTGTTGTTATCCCTCTCAATAAGTTAGCTTATTTAGGTTCATAACCTTTTTTGAGTTTAATTTTGATACACTACTTGTATATTTGTTTTTACACCATCAACATATTAGAAATTAATATAAATATAATTTCAATTATATGACAATTCAAAATTAGATAAATATTGTAATTCTTTTACACCATTGACATATTTTTTTTTGTCTTTCTCTACTTCTAATTCGTGAATTTCTATTATTAAAATAAACTTGCCTCAAATAATTTATTCAATTATTTGAGTTTTTATTGTATTTTTGTCCTCTTTCCCATAAATTTCATGTTGGATGAACAATGAAATAACTCACTAGTTAGGTAATCCAATTAAACCCTAGAAAGAGAAAGGTGGCCTTAAGAAGCCGAAAACTAGTTGTTTTTGTTAGGGTCCAACAAGGATGAATTTGGCTTTTGGGGTCATGGATGCACCGCCACTCACCGACTAATTGCCATAGCAATAGCACCCTATGTTTTGTAAAATAATATAATGTGATGACATTTCAAAAATTTGTTCCCATACGTTATCACACCCATATGTACTTTCCAAAATAATATCTACGTTTCCATATCTCTTTTATAAAAGGAATCTATGGCTACCTTGGTGAATGTTGTGCTTTGGCCCTCCAACAAATTGCTTTTGCTTTAGTCAAGTCTCCACTGCACTGCACAATAAGTTTTTCAGTGTCTCTCATTTGGCCCTACTGGTTATAATTGAGCAGATACCTCTCCCTCCCCCACCCCCACTGCTAATATAATTAACCTACATTGGGCTGCCATTATAAAATTTATTTAGTACATATATGCCAGCTCAATGGAAATATATATGATCTCACTTTTGCTCTTGTTGATGATAATATTTGAATGTAGATCCTTTCAAATATCCAAAATTACATATTAACATAGTGTTATATGATTGATTGATAATCTTATTTTTTAACATGTGATCAAAGATTTAATTTTCATGATTGTGTGTAAAGAAAAATATGTTGAAAAAAATCAATATCTTAAATATATCTTAATATCTATCTTAAGCTCTAACGGAAAAATAAAAATACAAATTCTACATGCAAATTATGGTTATGTATTGAAAAAAAGTTAGGCACTTCTTCCTATCATCAATGTTTGATGTGCACAATAAATTAATAAACAAATTTATTTATCAAAGTTCAATTGATAGAATGCTTTGTAGCAAATATATTAAATTTATTTATGTTTTTCCCGTAAAATATTTGTGCTAATGGGTTACATTATAAGTATTTGTGTAATTTGAAAGTTAATGAGAAAGGTGCTAAAGTATATGACAATTAAGTGAAGGTTAGATGCGAAGACGGGACCATTTATTATGATGTATTGTTGATTAGGCAAAAGCGCAAAGAAGTAAACAAAACGAAAATAAAAGGGTTTTAAATTCAAAGCTAGACTATCTTTCTTGGAAGGAACATCAAAGCAAAACTCACTTTTTAAAGTTAATCACTGGTGGGAGTCCTTAATTGCTCTTCTTAATCCCAATTTCTTCCCCCTTTTCTGACCAAAGAACCATAGCTATTTGAAATGTGAAACAAAAGAAGGGATCGAAAAATGTCATTGTTTTCTGTTGGAAGCCCTCACAATTGCTCCTTCTTAATCTCAATTTCCCCTTATTCTGATCAAAAGATTAACAACCATCTAGAAAATTAAACAAAAGGAAGAGCTTAAAAATGTCATTGTTCTTCGATCAACTTTGCAATTCAGGAGGCTAATGATTCCCATACTTCGAACACATGACATGGTCCATAAATTCGATTAAAAAAAAAACACGTGAATAAGAATAATATATGCAAAAGATTGCCAATGTTGGTCCACGTACTTATTGTTGAAAAATAGTCTAAATTATGGGGCAAATAGCTCCTAGTAAAAAGTTTTATTAAAATTTTCAAATTTGGCGACTTAAGCTAAAAATGAAGTAACGGATTGCATTGGTTATCTAATTGATCAATTAGATTGGGACCCGTAGGCCTCATCTAAACGGCTTGCGTGGGTACAAAGACATCACCCAACAAAATTTAAAATAATAAAACATATAATGAAACGAATGTTGAAGTATTTTGCTTAATCTTACATATTAATCATAAAAATGGACCCTATTTTCCATTTTCAATGATAACTATTACAACCTTATTTAAGTTATATCATGATTTATTGATTCATGAAAATAACATCCTTTTAGCAAACTCCGACTTACCAAAAGATATAGGAACTTACCAAAAAAAAAACTCCGCCTTTGGAGGTGTACCAGAAATCTAATTGTAATTTACTTCTTTCACTTTTATTTATTTACTATTACATTGAAATCTTACATACTAGAACCGGTGGAATTGAGTTTCATTGTTTCAACTAGTTACTGTTTTTTAGGTTAATTGATTGACTGATACTCTAAAAAAAAGTTAATTGAATGATACAAATATCATATTCTAACAGGCAAATATAATGATTTGAATTGGAGCCCTAATAGTAAGAGTGAGTTGGAAAGGTTAAATGGCCTACAAATTAAATTGGAATGCTAAATATCTCATTCATTCCATTTAACTAGTTTTATGATGAAGTATCATATCCTATTATAGATTAGATAAGAATGGGTGATGGTTAGAATGTCTAAATCTTTGGTTCGTGAACATGAATAGGAAAAAGTAAAACCTTTTTTTATAAAAAAATAAAAATACGAAATACACTTTACAATGACTAAACCTTATTGTAATTATATATTCTCACATTTTCATTCCTAATTAACCATGCAGTGAAAGGGATTCAGTTTTTCATGAAGTAATCCTCAGTTTATTTTTAGATATATGTATAAGACATATCATTAAAAAAAATCTCTACTTTATGTGTATAATCTCTTATTTGCCTACTAAGTGAGGAATAAAAAATGTTTTGTAGAATCAAAGCAGAAAGAGGGTTAATGATAACGAAAAATAAAGTTCATGCTATGCCATCTTAATCTTTCAAATCATAACGAAATATCCACGTATGGACTATGGACCAAGAACCAATAATCTCTTTTTGCTTTGGTTAGGGAAAGATAGCCTGCAGCTATCTGTGTTTTTCCACAGTATCAGTGTATATCCCAACCAATAAAGTGAATAAACACTAAACCTTGATGGATATTTCCTATTTCTTTCTTTTATTTATTTTTATTTATCTTGTTTCGATTTTTAGGCACCGAATATCATGGATTTCAATGATACCGACATCATGTTTATACAAACATAGCAAAGGAGTGAAAGGACATCTGTTATCGACAGAGACTTCTTTCAATGCTTTGTATTTCTGAATTGATATAATTTTAACCTTTTTTAGAACAAATCTGGAGAATGAAGTGAAATTAGACTCCAACAAATTAATCAGACACCATTTCATTCCTTAATCATTTTAAATCAAAATTAACTCTTATAAGCAACAATCAGCAAGCATTTAAGGGTCAGATCACCCAAATGGGACAAAAATTTCCCCAACTAAAAGAGATGATAATTGAGGTGTTAGGTGGTAGAAATGGAAATGCAATCAAAACAATATTAAACCATTATGTCATTTTAAAAAATAAACAGAATTTCAATTATTAATAAGTGAAAACCAATAAAGTTAGAGAGTAACATATCACAAACTTTTTGACAAGTGTATCAAGTAATTACATGATAAATACTTAAATAGAGTATGTTATATCATGAGAAGTGAATTTGTCTCATTATTTTACTAAATCAAATTAATTAATGGGGGCACTCTAAAAATTTTAGAGTGTGCTAGTATTTAAAATGATTACTAAAAAAGAAAAATAGAATTTCCCAAAAACAAGAATAAGGAAACTTAAAATTCAAATCTAGAAAATCGAATAATGACAAAGATAGTTAAAGCATAGACTTCACCTATTGTTCATGTGATTAACTCCCGCATAATTCAAGCATCTTCTTTTAATGTTTAAGATGATTTTCACTAACATAATTTATACCCAATTCCTTGGTATACAATTGAACTCATACACAAATATTCTTTCATTCATTCCTTAATTTAAAATATCAAGAAGGCATGAACTAGGCTAGGACAATCTTTGTCTGGCGAAGCATGGATCCACTGTTGCATCCACAATGCTCAACTTGGTGAGAGAGTACCGAAGGAGTGTAAAAATGAAGTTAGATTCATATTTGATGGGCTAGATTACGCTTATATAGTGATGATTTACCAACAATAATGGTTCATAAAGTGATAGTGATTTGTGTTATTGTGTCTTTTAACTATAATTCATGTTTTAAATTTTGATTGACCTTTTATTATAAAATAAATTGTGTTGCAAGAAAAATATTTATTTTGTGTATGTTCACATGATCAAAAAAAAATATGTAGTGGTGATTCTGGCAGAAAAAAATCATTCGGAAAATGTTTATTTTACAATTCTTTAATCTCATTAATTATATATAGAACATAATTCTTAATTAAAATTAAGTCTAAAGTTTATTGTTTAACTTGCTAATGCTTTTTTTAAGACCAAATATAAAAGATATAAAATTTTATAATTTTCAAGATCAATGAAATTCAATATTGATTTCTAAAACATCCTAACATCATCGGTAAGTAGTTTAAACTCCTGATGAATAAGCTTTATTAAATCTGTCTACCCATATCTATTATTCAGTAAATTCATTAGCTACTTGCATTCAACATTATCATTTGTTATAATTAAAATAAAACATTCTTGATTAAAAAGCTTCTTATGTATCGCCAACAAGTAATTCAAATAGTCAACTATTAATATCAGAGGTAAGAATTTGAACTCCTGATAAATAAGATTTATTAATTAATTTTTTCTACCCTTATTTATTATTCAGTAAATTCATTAGCTACTTGCATGTTTTTGAAGGGTTCATCTACTTGAATTCAACCTTATAATTTGTTACAATTATAATAAAACATTATTAATTAAAAGCTTCGTTTTTCTTAGAGATATTAAAAAAAAAAAAAACTTCTTATGCACCACCAACAAGTAAATAGTCGTTTTTAATTATATATGCACGCATGGAAGTGTTGGCTAATGATAGGGTACTACTCATGGTTCCTTAACCAACAAAAATAAAAGATTAATTAAACTAACTAGGGGGGAAAGGACACAGAAAATTGGGAAATCCAAGTTACATGAAGGGATGTGGTAGCAATGATGATGACTTCAAAGTGTTAGGATGTGTGGGACACAGGTCCCCTATTATTCACCCTTCCCTTAACCATATTTTTCTCTTGGTTGCCTCCCCTTCTACCTACCAATAAATAACCTTATCTTTATCTTTCTCACTCTCTTCTTTCTTCCCACTTCATGATGCCATACCACACAAATATATACACGCACGGGGACACAAGGGGTAGCTATTATCCTGAAAGTAATATATGTGCACCGTACTCAATTTATATGTTCATGTGCTCGTACTTGTTAGACAGTAGCTAGTAAGCATGCTCAAACAAACCTCATCATTGAACTTAGGGCAACACTTCCACTTTTCTTTTTGCTTTTACTTAGGAGGGATAGACCTACGTTGTAGGTACAGGGACATTTTTTTATAAGATGACGTATAATTTTATTATTTTAATATATAACTTTAAATTTTATATAAATTTGCTCTCGCTACTTGTTCAATCTTGAGAGGTAAAAATTTTATTGAATTATATTATAATCTTATGCATCTTTCACAAAAGACAGACAAGTTGAAAATGACAATTATGGATGACAGAAGTTTATTTGTGTACTTAATACAATTATGTTATCTAATATTTAAACTCGAGACCTACTTAAACTACAACTCTGTTTGTTTATTAACGTACTTGATGGTACATATAATTTTATGATAATATAAAAAATAATTTGCAATGATAAAAATTAAAAATTAAACTTGACAATTTTTCTTTTTTTGGTAAATCAACTTATCATTCTAAACCATAGAATATGTAAATATAAACATTCAAATTTTTTTTCTCGTGTTCATATTGTTCTAGCAGTTAATGCTCATTAATGGGTCATTTTGAACTGTTCGTTCAGTTCTATAGTGCTTATTCGTGATCACTCTAGAAGAAAAAATCAAGGCAAATGCTACTCAATTCCAACATAATTAATGCATGTTTGAAAAATCGTAGGAGTCTCTCAAACATAAATTGAGTCCAAAAATATAGAAGGAATTCCCTTTGCAAACCTATATTTGGAGTCTCCAAACGAAGACCCAAACATGCACACAGTAACTCGGATATAACTAGTTGTTTAGGCAAACCCTATATTGATCCAAACACACCTTGAGCCACGGAAAGTAATAAGAAAAGCAAAGTAAATTTTCCAATATACAGATCAAATATCAAATCTAACATACTAGTATACATTTAGTATTCAAATGTTCAATAAAATCTGAATCATTGGCATTGGTTAGATATGACCAGAATCAACAACCCCAGGCAGTTCCAATTTTACCCCCTCGCCCCCAATTATAAACAAGAAACGTCAAATGAGAGCAATAATGTGACACTGACACAATGTAATACAAAATGTGGAACCATACAATGAATACATGATATATGAACATGTGTAAAAGTGTTCCAATTACTTGAGTTTGGAAATGTTCAAAGAAAGCTATCCCACCATTATGTATATTCATAAAATGATCAATACATAGTGTGTTGTCTCCATTTTACAAGGCACACCACCTCCCATTCCAGAAAACAACTATATATCTAGCAACAGATGATAAACTCATGTTACAATTTGCTCAAAACCAACCAACTTGATTGATTAAAAACATCCTCTTATCTTCAAAAAGGCATTTGTTCTTTATAACAAGCCTGTGCTTCCAAATGGATTGTTGTTCTGTGGGTGAGGAGCAGGATTGGGGGCAGGAAATGCTCCAAATCCTGCATCCCCAAAGGGATTTGCTGGGTTCATCAACATATGATGCTGCTGCTGCTGCGGTTGTGGCTGAGGCTGAAATGGTTGTTGGTAAGGACCAAATGGATTTGCTTGCTGTTGCATTGCTGCCATTTGGACAGCCGGTGGGGGAGGGATGCTGCTTGATAGAGCAAATGGATCCTGCATTTCAAATGGATTTGGGGCTGGTGCTCCATATACTGGTTGTTGAGATCTATATGCCACTTCATCGTATAAGCTATTAAGAGTGAGAGAGTCCAATCCACCAGCCTGACATTCAATGGTACAAATATGACAAACACAGCGAGATTTATGTTATTCTCATCATTCACTATGGACCATCTACACTTATTTTTATCAGACAGTGACATTAAATATTAACCTATGGACTCTTTTGGTATCAGAACAAGCAAATGCTCACACAGATCAAACGTCTGGTAATAGAATAAAATATTAAGAGCGGATATAAACAATCAAATCACTTGTATCCCTCAAGTCCTGCATGTAATTCATATTTATGTCTGCTGAAACAGTATATTAACACCAAAATCATATGCATCGTGAATTCATGCAATATATTGATGCCAGAGTAAACTTCATAGGATATGACAACAAATAATTTATTAAACAATGTAATTTTCACTGTGTTGAATAATGAGGTACTGCTATGTTTATCCATAGTAAATACCAGTATAAAGCTAAATATTTTAGAAATCATATAATACATTATTAATTTCAGGAGCAAATAATGGACCGCAAACTAATCTTTTTATTGATATGAAAGTTCCTGTGTGATCTACCTCCTACTTGATGTCAGTTTTTAATCCAACGGTCAATTTTGTGATTAGTTTTCAATCGGAAAGTTTTTCACAAAGATATCAGTGGATATTTATATTGACAATCTCGAAAGGTCACATGAAGGTCCTACCAATTGCCTCTCATTGGCTACAGAAATATCAGTACTTGGAGTGCTGACCAGGGCAAGCTCCCATCCGGTTGGATCAAAATCTTTTGTCTGAGCAGCAGTCGTGTTAAAAGCTGATGTAGTGCCTATATGCACAAAACAGTCAAATTTCATAGATAAGCAAAACAATCCACTAAACCTTTCTAAGCAGCAGAGTTTGAGAAGAAGCCAAAAACAAAACTCACCAGTTTCAGTGGGGACTATGGCTAGGGCAAGAGCATTTCTTTCCTCTATGGACGATGCATCAGGTGCAGTGTCATTCAATCCCTGCAACATGGACAGCATAAGGAAAATAAATCATACAAATAACAGATAACTTTGGGATCCAAAACCTTACCAGCAAGTCTCCAGTTTCAAAATTGTTGTGAGACGGTGGTGGTGGTGGAGGTGCAGGTTCAGAATCAGAGACAACAACATTATTATCAACAGGAACTGGTGGCTCCTGTTCTTCATCAGATGGTTTGGCATCTTCAATTGCAAGAACTTCTTCTGGTCTGTAAGTCAACTGAAGCTGTTTATACAGCACGAGATATTAGTGGCTAGAACTTGAATGTGAAAGAAAACAAGGAAAATTAACATTGTTGTCCAACCAATGTTCAGCATAGCCATAACAAAAATCCATTGACAAAAGGAACTATAACAGCCATGCTCTACATAAACACAATAAATGATGTACTAACCAATGGCTCAGTTGGAACTGTAACCACTCGTGGTGCCTCCTTAATGTACTCTTCCATGGTTGTAAGAAAAGATTGTGGAGGCTAAAAAGATCAACAATGAAAATAATTAGAACCCCAAATTAAAAATGAAAACAGGAGGAAACTTGTTAAATCAAAGCATGAGATTGCCATAAGCATAAAGACGTACCTCTCTTAAGACAGGAAACTGAAAATTCCTTGCTAGTTCCAATCCTTTGCAAACATCATAGAAATCAGATAGACTTGCTGCCTGCAACAATTTCGGTGTTTTAATACAAGCAACACATCATGAAATTAAAATGCAAAGACAGTGGTTAATTGAAAGAAATACAAGCAGCAAAATATCACCTGCTGACCCGCACGTTTATAGGCTTCAAGGGCTTTAATAGCTTCATGTCTGGGCATCTCAAAAAACTACACAAGGAAATTATCATTTTCCAGTATAAAACACATTTTATTTAAACATGACACTCATCGCGTAAATAATGATAAGCCCATTTACCTTATCAACAAGATTGATAATGCCGTCATTAATAGCACAATAAATCTTAAAGCTCTCTTTCAGTACCTAGAAAGAACAAAAGAAGCAGATCAATATAAAGTTGGTGATCAATTACATCAACTCCAAATTCACATCTATTTACTAACAAGGATCGTTTAACTATGATGACGAATTGCCACCATGCTGTCCCATTTCCTAAACATAGTTTTAGATGGAGACAATTTGATATCAATTCCAATTATCAACAGCCTAATATGGAGAATAGTCCCAGTCCTACTTTAAATGGAAGAAGCATCAATAAATGGTTGCGAAAGTTTGGAAGGTATTCCAATCAAAGTTCAATTTCTAATACCAATATTCACATCTTAAAAGTTTCAATCAATGAAATAAAAGAAAAAGTATTCCACAACCTCGAGATCAACCAATACAGTTACAGTCAAACCAAAGAATCCCGTCTTTCCCAACCATGCGCTATATATGCTCTCTGACTCTCCCCCCAGAAAAATCTAATATAGATGGTACATTCCAAACGTATCTGCAAACTCTAAATCTCTAGGTCAATACAAAGAGGATCTTTAGATAAACAGACAACAACACATACCAGGGCAAGAGCATATTGTATCACATAATTGCTAACAGCTGCTCCTTCTGGCTGTAAAATGAAGCATACAATCAGTTTTTATTAAAAGATAAATAAGATAAATAATCATTAAACCAAATGATATAAACTGGTCAGGTAAAAAAATAATAATAAAAGATAATGAATATCCACATTTCACAATATTACCCGACAACCAACAAGTCGATACAGCAGCTGCTGCAAAGCAGGCAACTGCTCCAACAGCTCCTCACTATCCAAATCCCTGGTCTTGCTGTACCCCTGTTTGAAAAACAAATAAGCATGATGACTTTAAAAAACAAACACAATTCAAAATAAGAAAGCAACTTGCTTCAAAAACACAAATAATCAAAGAATAATGAGTCAAATAAATCCACAACTAACCATTTAGAAGTTTTTAACAATGTCAATCAGCAATGAAAACCAATTTAAATAAAAAATAGAGACAATTCCAATAATGTAAAATAATATATTATATTGAATTTCTTCCACCCAGGTCAATTAATTTCCTTGCAATACCTACAAACCATAGAACTCTGCAGAATTCTACCACTAAAATAACTAAATGTTCCAACCTCTCCTCCTATTTAAGCTAAATACTCCTCCTTCGAAGCTCCAACCTCAGTAACTAACCAATTGTTCTAACTATTGATACTCTATGTATCTTATTCTTGATATTGGGACTCTACCACACACACTGACACACACAAAGGACTTCTTTCTTGCCAAAACATTGTAGTTATCTTGAGAAACAGTTCCAAGGGTGAAAGATACAACTGTTCACCAAGAACCCCAAACTTTCACATAATGCAAAATAAGTTGGCTAATGTTTCTAAACTACACCAGCACAAGACACAACTTCTCAAGAGAAAGAACAAATTACACCACACCAACCCATTAGTAAATGACTATCCAAATCCAAATTAATTCTTAAGACAACAAAAACATATAGATAAAACACCAATTGAAATACTACTGATGAATTTCAACACCAGAATACATATATACATATATTCAAAAGACAAACCAAGCTTTTCACTCCCAATTGGATGAGTTCTGTCAAGGGAAAAGGGTGACAGTCAGAGAAAATAGTACTCCCTCCGTCCCATATTAATTTCCGTGTAAGAACAAAAAATAAGTTTCAAAGTAATTGTCATTTTAGCTTTTAAATATAATATTCATTGCCTTTTTCCACTTATAACTCTTATAATATTAATGTTGGGCAACAAAAACTAAAAATAATTAATGATGATAAAGTTAATTATGTAAAATTGCTACTCTCTTTCATCTGTTTATTAATTTTTCTTCGTTTGTGTAAAAAAACCTAAGACGAGAATAATTATGGGACAGAGGGAGTATTCACTATTCACCTTAGGTCTTAGTCTTAGTATTGGTTTTTGTTGAGAATCGGGAATTTAATATATAATGATGTGATAGGATATGATACCTAATTTAGAGGATCTGATTTAGAGGAAACAAAATATCCTCTAATTATGTGTAATCAATACTACGTGTCTATATAAACAACCATCCGTTGTGTACTCTGACACACGATTTCAGTCTATCATCCCTCTATATTTTCTCCCATTTTACATGGTATATTCCCTAACTACGCCAACATCCTTGAGTTGTCTTTCAAACATTGTTTTTCAGTGGAACTCAATTTTACGTTTTTATTTATTAGTTGGGAATAAATTTTCTTATAACAAGCTAAAGCTTAAGCTTGAGGGGGAGTGTTGAGAATCAGGAATTTAATGTATAATGATGTGATAGGATATGAGATCTGATTTAGAGGAAACTGAATATCCGCTAATTATGTGTAATCAATACTACCTTTCTATATAAACAAGCATCTGTTTTGTACTCTAACACGCGGTTTCAGTCTATCATCCCTATATATTCTCACTCATTTTACATGGTATATTTTTCTCTCATTTTATAGTTTTCATGGAAACACTTCTCAAACCATATAAAGACATCATCAGATGCTACATACACATACACAAAACATGACCAGTTATCCCAAAAGAGTATAATAACAGGTTTATTGAAATTACCTTCTCCTGCCCTTGGGCAGGTTTGGGTAGACGCTCAGCTTCAATATCATACTTCAGAATCCGAAAGCATTCAAGTCTTTCTTCCAAAAATAATGCATATGTACGTACCCAGGCAGAGCAATCCCAAGCTGCAAGCAAATGAAATCATAAAGGGCAAAAAATATATAGTACACTTAGAAACCTCTAACTTAAGCCCATATGAAAGTTAAACAAAACATAAAGATGGTAAGGTCAAAAAATTAACCAATTGGGCTAGAATCATCCTTGAAATTTGATAGTTGGAGAATTCGTCCTCTTTGTGAGAAATTCAGAAGTTCTTCTCTAAAAGTAGGATCACCTTCCCTCAATAACCTATGGATGACTATCAGTGTTTTTAATGCCACCTGTAAGACGCAGGGTAGTGAAACATAAGCATATCTTGTTATCTACATATACACATTATACAATTATGGGCTAGACAAGGGAAATTGAGCAAGCAACTAATGCTAAAATACACATAAAAAGAAAAAAGTTGAGACTCAAAATTTGAGACATTGCAGAGGACTATGCATAAATTCTTTATATATAATCCTTAAACAATCTGACCTGAGGAATAATGAGCAATATTAGATGCTCAGTGGATATATCAATAATGAAAACATCTTAAGCAATAACAAACACCATGTTGATATTCAGGAATTCCATTACATGAATGAGAAACTCCCATGTTTTTACTTTTTAACCAAGAATTTTTATTTTTAAAAAAATTGAGAAAAAAAATGGTGATTTTGTTTCATGGAATCCTATTCCCTCCCACACAAGGAAGAATCTAGAGATTAACTACTAGGGGAGCCAAAAAAATGTTTTCAACATTTCCTTCACAAAAGTTTAATAACAGGAAAATATAATAAGGTAGCCTTTTTTATTCAGTGAAAGCATATCAACTGAAAATGAAAACAGGAAACCCACCAAAATTACCAAACACCACTTTAGGAATTCTACGTAGGGTGTAATAGTGGCACAGGAATAAAAAGCAAAGCTGGACATCAGATCACTGCTTGATCCTCTAATATCTTATGAGAAAAACAGACAACAAAAACCTCATAACATGTTTAGATTACGTGAATACATTTTCTTGGCATACAATAAACTTTTAAGAGATGGCTATCTAAACCAATGCATAAAATATTTAACAAAATGTACGGAAAATGCAGCTTTTAGTAGTAAAATAGTAGTAAATAGTAATAAGAACAGGAATTATCAAGCAATTGGATCCACTATTGCACCCTTCATCAAAACAGATTTGAATTTAATTCTTCATAAAAAATTCCTTTCACCATTTTGTGTCATCATTGCCACATGCCACAAATCATTATCAAAATTCAGAAATAGCACAAAACCCAACACCAGTGCATAAAGAGGGGAAAACAAAAGAATCCAAATAAGCATTAGTTTCACATTCAAAACCGGATTTCTAACAGGAAATGTTATTGAATTTTACAGTGAAGAACTTCACTTCCAAACTTTGTATAAAATCTTCTCACATCAACAAGCCGATATCAATTTCAGACTATTGAATCTCTATTATCTCTATTCCTACCATGAAATTCAGCAAACCTAACAACATCAATCCATCAAGTAAAGCAAGAAAACACATACAAACAAACTCATTGAATACTCAAACAAAATCAAACTGCACATCCATCAAGCGATTACATAAACTCTGTCATCGTCATCATCAATCCTACCGTCCAATTCCGCGTCTTTGTCAACCGCCGCGAAAGCGCATGGATACAGTAAGCAACATCAGCCCTAGGTCTCACAGCAGACGTGGCAAACAGAATCTCTACAACAAAACCAAAGAAAATTTCAACTTCATCATCATCTCTCCATACCAACAAGAACAAGATCAAACTAATTCGGATCTGAAAGCCTCAAATGACTCACTTCTGAGGTGTCTCTCTTTGGGGGGACACTCGACGTGGTTCGTGGCTTTGACTATGGCAACGTCCAAATCCTAAAATTAAGAACAAATAAAACCACCAAATAGCCAAAACGAATTGAAAGCAAAGAAAGATCCTATCTTTGGAAAGAGGGGAATTACCGCGTAATCGCTATTGACATGGGCAAGACCCACTTTGGTGGTGTCCTTGATGGCACCGTAGGCTCTTCTCCAAGACTGAAGCGTACCCATTTTTCCGATCTCTAAGGGTTGTTTTCTCTCTCTAACGCGTGGTGGGTGTCGATCAAGAGAGAGAAAGTGGGAACTTTGATCGGAGAAATCGCGCAGAAGAAGAATCAAATCCAATTCCGACAACCTTGGCTTTTAGCGGCCCCTCCTTCGCTGTGTATCATCATCGGTTTTTTTCTTTTCTTTTCTTTTTTCCTTTTTATTATTGTTATCATTATTTTAATATATATTTTTATAATATGGTAAGGGTCGGTGTCTTATTAATGTAATAATTGGTAATTAGTTATTGTTAACTATTTGCAATCAAGGACATTGAATGTGTGTATCATGAAAGTGAATATTGGTTGATCAAAAGGGGAGAGGTAATTTTGTGGTTGGCCTCACTCTCCAACCATAACTCAAGTGGCTATTTAGGAATGGTTGTCTTAAGCTCCAAATGATTTAGATTATTCAACTGTAACTGTAGTTATAATTTGGCAACATCTGAATTCATATTTTTTTATATACATAAATTTATGTTTTATTTAAATTAAAATATATCTTTATTTAGGATTAAGTAGTTATAATATATTTGAGTTTTGAAAATAACTATCTAAAATAACTCGTGTCAATAATGAATTAGAATAAAATTGATTTATCTTAAATTTAATAATTTTTTTATAAAGGTAAAATTGAATCTATTATTCCAATTTTCCTAGTTAGATAACATCATTAGAAAAATATATAATTATATCCTATTTTTCTTCATATAATATATCATTCATTCATGAATTTATGAGTAATTTTTATACTTTTTGTTATAAAAATAATTTCTTTTTCTTCTTCCTCATTTAAATATGCAAGACTCCCTAAGTATCCAGTGGTCTACCTAATTGGCCACAAAGTACAGAAATTTGTCAATGCCGAGTAATACACACTGAAACATAGAAATGTAATCTTTAAATTTTAAGTTGTCTTGTTTCACTCTAGACTAATTATTTTTAACAAAATATTATTATTAACTCTTAATACTAGTTTTGAGTATTTAAGAGTGGTAAATTTTTATTAAAAAAAATGGAATATTTATTGCATTTTTATATTTTAAATGTAATAAAAAATTAACATTTTAAGATGTTTAATATTAATTCTAAAGATTAATAATAACAATGTTGTTAATCATAAAAATATATATTAACAATGTTGTATTTTTAAATATGGAGTTTTTAAAATATTTTAATTTAGTACAAATAAAATAATAGAAATGTTGATTAGGATTTTATTTGAGAAACAACTTGTCTAATGGGTGATTAGAAATTTATAATTAAAAGTACTTAACGAGCAGTGTAAATATATAAAAAAAAAAAAAGTAAAGATTTTTACTTTTAGCATTCCTTTAAAATAAGTTAAATACAGTATATAATTTAGTTTTCTATGAAATAATGCAAATTTTATATCTACCTTTTATTGGTCGCTGATGAGTCTTTATACCAATTTTGCATTAAAAAAATATCTTTATTTATCGAACTATTAGGATAATCCTAAAGAATTTAATTTTGATGAAATGCAAATATGCAGTGGGAAAGTTGTAATATATCACTCTTCATTCATTCCTTTATACACATAACAGGAGAATGGTCTTTTTACTTTAAAATTTTAATTCACATAGAACTGTATATAGTTAAATATTAATTTAAGTTTTTTCACACTTTTAAGTAATGTTATAAAATTGAGTACAATCATTGATATGGTTAAGTTAATGGGTTAGTAATTTAATTTATGGACCAATATTTGATCCGGTTTGATATGATATTTATTAAAATTTTACAATTATATATATATATATCTATTATATATATATATATAAGTATATAACTAACATTATTTGATTAAAAAAAGTTTGTTCATACTCCAAAATTCAAAATAACAATTAATAATAATGAGACATCAAAACGGTGTCATATAAGTGTTTCATTTTTTTTTGTAAAATCGGTTGGGTTGGACTGGTTCAACCAAAATTCAGTGACCTCACTGGCTGGACTTGATTAGATGTCTTGGATTAATTGCATAATCAATCCAATAGTGAAATCGACCTGATTAGGCCACCAAATCTCAGTTGGATGATCTGACTGGCCAAACTAAACCAGATTTCATAATATTATTTTTAAGTTCACATTCATTTTGCAAGAGCTGACAAAAAATGAGTTTGAAACTACATGATTGTACCCCAAGTTTCATGCTAATATGAGATCATTAAGTTAGCTAACAAATAATTATGAATCCCTATTTATACCCACATGTAATCTACGTTTAACTTCACCAAGTTTCATGGAGGCCAAATCCACCATAAGCTAATCAAAACTATCATCATGCATTATGCATACATATGTGTGAATAGTAAATTTTACAATTTGTGTTTGTTTTTGTTAACAAACATAATTTTATAGGTATATTTGAGGAAGAAGACAATTCTTTTTTTGGAGGTCTTTTATTCTCCTAGTAGGCCCTTCGTCATAGTTCTATATATTAAACTTTTATCAATATCAAAGACCAATTATTGGAACAAATTATAAAATAAAAGAGTTGTGAGATTTGATAATATTGACTCTAGTGATAATTCTAATAGCATTTTGATAACAATTATAGTAGAGATTTCGATAATAATTTTGATAGTAATTTCAATAATAATAAGAAGTAGGGATTAAAATAGTAAAAGTTTTGAGAAGAAATGAAAATTTGAAAAAGTAAGGTTTAGAGGAAAGTAAAAACTAGAATTAAAATGTTGGTTAAAATATTGTCCTAATCCATCAATATGTAAATGTTGTATGAATTTAAAGAAGATATGAGAGTGTTAGATGTTTCAACCTTTATTACAATAATACAAATTAGTATTTATAGACAATAATTTCTAACTACTCATAACTTTCTAAATAATTTTTAGTAACTTTTCAAATAATTCATAACTACTCATCTTCAATGACGACTTTTGCCTTTGATCTTTACTATTTATGATTTATATCTTCAATTTCTATCATTAATATTTTGTATTGTATTAATGTTTTTAAAATTTTTATTTTTATTGACCGTATAATTAACCAAAAGACTATATTTTAATATTTAATTAAAATAGTCTGACTAATCTTCAATACTTTATCAAATATCGTATTTTCACAATCGAAAAATAACAGATGTTAACAACATACTCATCAATTCATCTAAGAAACCAATAACTTAGAAAATTTTGCATGCCCAACGGCTCATCAGAACAACTATGATGCCAATAATATAGAATTTTTTTTCCTCGTTAACTTCACATTTTTTATTTGGAAATTTAATATTTTAGAATTACTAATTAATAACAAATATTTTGGGATCGATTTCACTATGTAAGTGAAAAAGAAATTTAAGCAAAAACGACAAAATTTAAGTGCACGGAATTCACATAAAAACAATGAAGTGCGACAGTTTCATATGAAAATGATTAAATAAAATCACGTGAAAGCATAGTAGCACAGTAACGTGCAAAGAATTGAAACTACTATAATTTTAATCTTTTATAATAGATCCTATCATACCATATCAATTTTAAAACTTAACAAATTTTACCACAACAATGCAACTCTTTAAGAATTTGAAATAGGTCCAATAACAACCAAGTTATGAACCGTTCTTAAATTTAGGAAGAAACAACCTAACAGCTATCGCTAAAGATACTATCGATAAAATATAAAAGTTACTTTACTTACACGTCGTATGAGTCAATATACTAATTAATTCATTAGTATAATTTGACTCTTTCAAGAACTGTAAACATCACCTCAAATTTAAAACGGTTGAGGAAAGGTGTGACGTCCTCCATGTATAAGGCAATGCTTCAATTTTGAAAATGCCTAAAATGGGAAGGGCGTCGCGTTTGGAAAACTTTTTTGATGAAATTTATATTAATGCTATAAGATTTCATGAAAAGAAAAATGTATCATGTGGATGAGAATTGAACTATAAAATGTTCACGATTGTTTAAAGGAGAAATTAAAGCCATAATAAATTTCTCCCGGTTGGAACCTCTGATTCCCACCCCATTCTACTTCTATATTTTAAAACCCAGTGATAGAATTCTTACCAGCCTTCTCACATTAAAATCGTAGTCATAATGTACCACAAGAATTATAACTATTCACCAAACAAAAAGAATTATAATTTATTTAATGCACAAATATAAAAAAAAATAAACAAATTAATGTGTAAAAAATATTAGAAGTAAAATTCCATGTTATATTTTCGTTCAACAATTAAGTAGTTTTATTTTTTGCAAAACTCATTGGTCAGCACGTTTATGTTGACCACAAACTATAAAAAGTTTGGGGAATTTGTGTTACCCTCATCAAACTTGAATGGACAAGAAAAAAAAAATGGTGATGGATGAGTCTAATGTCCACGTGTCATCTCAATCAACATTTAATTTTGTCATTTTATCCCCTCAGAAGGCTATTCACTCATTGCCATGGAACTGAAGTGAGAATTAGGATAAGGAAGGAGCCAAACTGTGAGAGCTCTAAACAAAAATGAGCTTCACATTCAACCTCCATGTTCCCAAAGCTCTGCCTCCTCTTCCATCTTCATCACGTGGAACAACTTCTCTCTTCTTTTCTTCAAAGCACAAATCATACCACAACAACACTAGTCCTTGCCAATCACTACTTGTACTTTGCTTTATCTTCTGCCAACGAATTCTCTACTAGTTCTAGTTATCCTCATTTCATTGAAAAACTTGTCTAACTTGAACTCATGAATTCAATTGCAGATAGCATGCAGAAGCCACAAACCAAATGATGATGATGCCAGCCTAAAGTATACAAGTTTGGAATTGCAAATGGGAGCACTCTTGGCCTTGGTGAGATTCTTGTGTACATAGAAATTTAGTTTTTGTTACTCTTCCAGCAAACAAGTAACCTAAACTCTTAAAGGTCCTGGTTAAATAGTAATCAATTAATAGATAGTTTTTTTTATTGAAAATAATGATAAGAGTGTATTGGTAACGTTAAATTACACTTTTCTACCAACAACAGTTGACATAAGTGATAACGACTTGTGTCCCTTTTCAAGTGGTTGAGGGTTAACAATAACATGGTTAGTAAAAAAAAAATCACTTTTTTAGTTGGTTGATTAAGGTGACTGAGTTATTGTGCATTCTCTTTAAAAAATAACTTTATAAATTTTTGTTAAATAGGTATCTTTGAGCACTAGTTAGCATTATTCTTCATTCTTCTTTACATATAAAAGTTTAGTGTGGCTATTTAAACAGCTGAGCAGCCAGTATTGATGAGAACCAAAAAAATGAGTGAAGAGCCCAAAGACCAATGAGTGAAGAGCCTAGATTGTTCAAATATTTTGAACATAACTTGAATTTTAGATGTCCGTTTTAGGTGTTCTTTGATGCATTTGAAATCTCTAAAAATTTTCTACAAATTGTATTTCTAGTCTCAAGTCCTAATTTTACATCTATAATGATGAAAATGGGACATAAAGTTCAGCACGAATTATATTTTTTGTAATGTAATTTTGAATAAGGAATATGTGGCTGAAATCACACATTGGAAATAAATAAGATAGAGACACCACTTATTGATTATAAATAGTCATTCATTTGCCTTATATACTCACATTTGAATTGAATAAAAACTTTACACTTTTAAAAGTGTGTGAGAGGAAGTTCCTTTTGGATTCTTAACTAAACCAAACATTAGTTCTTATCAAAGGTTTCTATAATCTTTGTGGCGAATCCTCACGGGACTTATCACTTTTCATAAGATGTAGTGCATTCTTCCATTTTTTGTCTTTCCCACCTTTTTATTTTATTTTATTTTATTTAACATTTTGTTCATGTTAAATTCGTTATTTTTGCTCTGCACCTTTATTCATATTGTCTTTATCTTTGTTTCTCTTCGTCAAATACTTCACGTGCACCTTTTTTCTTATGTTATAATAATAAGTCTTTTCAAGGACGATTTATAAAAACAATGAACCCCATATTGGTTCATATCAAGTATTAGCAGTGACTAGAGAGAATAACCGGCCAGAACTCATCTAGGTTTTGACACAATGGGGGTTGTTCTCTTCGGATATTTCCTTGTCGTGCCAGTAAGTTCTTTTCTTTCACAACTTTTTGAAGTTTGTCCTTATGTTGTAGTATCTGAAACTGAGTTGTGAAATGTGAGTGAGCATAACATAGTGAGTGAATTGCAGCCAATAATCTTTTACTGGCTTTGGAAAAGATGGTACTTGCTGGAGATCTACTTACAATTCATGTGTGTCTTCATTTTCCTCCCAGGGTGAGCACATCTTCCTCTAAAAGCAAAATATATGTGCTGTTGTTGTCTAACTTTGTCAAAAGACTACTCGTATTTAAAATTTTGCATGAGTTCAGGTGTCAATTAGGAACATTTTTCATGTTATTATATAAGGATGAAGCAACTAGTATAAATGTGCGCAGTGATAACAAATCTACAAATTAAGTTGGTTCCATGACTTTTGAAATTATTTGTTTTAAGATTTGACAGCATATTTCTAAAAGCTAGCACACTAATGTGTGAGTGTGAATTCTTGCAGGGTTCTTCTTTGGGCACCGTTTTTAAACTTCAGGAAATTCCCACGGGACACTTCCTTGCAGTACCCTTGGTCTGTACCTGAAGATCCTTCAAAAATTAGAAGTTCATACGCAAAGTACCCATATGCCGAACCTGAAGATTATGATAATCTATGAGATCAAGACCAAAACACAACAAATCAGATGTTCTATATATGTGCAGTTCCTCAAAACGACATTGTTGTGAATGTAGGTTTATACCTATTTTTCTGCTTTTGATTACAAAATGAATATATTGAATGGGATTCAGCTGCAAAATTAAAGGTATCCCTTCAAATTTGCACTTTCTATGTGGAACAATATGGGATTCCGTAAAAGAATTCAACAACTTTTTTCACTAACCTAATATAATAAGACTGATCTTGATGTAATGTCAAGTTATACAAATTAATGCGAGGTGGAGGTTAAAATTAATGGACATTAATGTATTACATTTGACAAAAAAATTCATTGAATCAAGGCAGTACTTCTACAAGTTATGATGTCGATCCTGCAATGCAAATTTCAGAAAATTTGATCAAAATATGTGGTTTGAAGAAAAAGATCTATCTGGCATCAATATGCTACTGTGTCGAGCGCCTTAAAATGTTAAGCGCTTATCAAATCGAAATATATATTTACTGAAATCAAATATCCTATTTCTCCCTTTATCACAAAATAAAAAATAAAAAAATCACATATTCGTGGATTAAATCGATCATCTGATAAGCTCAATAATGTTAAATCAAAGGAAAAACAAAGCATCGAGACCAGGGAAAAGGCAACAGAAAAGGGCACAACCATCCACCCATGATATCAGAGCGAAAGGTAGAGAAAAAATTCGCAATGTACCACCAAAATTCCTTTGATTAAAACTAACTTAACTTCAGGATACAGCTGTAGTTACCTCATTGGCATTTTGCCAGCATAATGTAAAGGCATAGAAACTAAAATAAAATAAAAACTCAACAGAAACAACAACAAATAAATTATAAAATGGTCAAACTAAAGTAAACCTCAAAGCATTGTTGACCTCTATTCTCTGTCATCCGAACAGGATTTGAACTAAGTGTACAATCTACGCATTAAGCACTTTATTATGAGGCTATTGGTTTACTGTACCCATTGTGATTTGTGAATGAGATGGGCTGAAAAGAAAATCGCCATTTTGAACCAACCAACTGTGGGTAATGCGGAATATTCTCCAGAGTACTCAGTGCTGAAGGTTGAAAAGTTCCGAGAGCTTCTTAAAATCCAAAGATTCCAAATTGGGGGACAAGGAAACAGCAGCACCCACAGCCAAAGCAAGAACTGTAAAGGTTAAACAAGTCGTACACCCATGGTTTCGCAAAACTCTTCCTAAGATTATCTTACAATATTTATCGGCATCCTTGAAGTGTGCATGACGAGCAGCATCAGTCTCAGAGTCCAATACTTTCTCATTCTGCAGCCAAAAAAAGTTAATCCATTATTTACTTCAAACATTCTGTTACTTCAGTACAATAAAACACAATTCAACCAGTCCCATCCTGGGAGATTGGAGAGCAATCCCAGATGCAATAAACTGAAAGTCTAGCTCTTTTGCCTGTAAAACTACCTTTTGCTTGAAGTTCTTTATGGTATCCCTCAGTGGATCATGAGGAGACAATTTTGTCGATAGCTCCTTCCAATCATAAGAAAGCTTCTTCAGAACTGAAACACTTGCTTCAATGTTGTCCTGATAAACTTTTTCCTGTCCATATAAAATAAGGAATAAGACCTAATAAGTAAAATCTAGATTTATGACTGGGTTAGGTAATAAGCCCAATGGGCTGGTTTTTGTTAGTTGAGGGAGTTAAGAGTTTGTGTTGGTAAGAATTCTATCAGAATTTGGCAGAGATAGGCGGCAATATAGAGATAGGCAGAGATGGTTAGGGGTTTTGTTGGATTTAGTTAGAGAACGGTTGGGGGAGAAATCTCGGACTGATTGACTCAAGAAATCCTTAGAGGAACAATTTGAATTTATTCTTTCTCCACCTAGCATGGGTTCATCACTTAACCAGGGCTATGGGAGATCTCATATTATCAACAAAATCCTATCTTTTCGTTGATTCTTTCTCAAATACTCAGAACCATTATCTATCACATTGTCATATATATTAAAAAAAATGCAAAGAAATAGTTTCATAAAACAAATTTTCTTGCTCTATCCAAAAAAAAAAAATCAATCACTTGCATAAACTCGAAAAGGTAAGCTTCTAGACAAAAATGCTCACCCATTGCTTGTAGCATTCAGTGTTTTGACTCAAACACCAAATAAAAATACCAGCTGCTTCTTTTGATAACTCAGGATTATCTGAAAATGCAGTATGTTTCAGAATACGCTCAAACATTTATTTCATCAAATAAGAAAAGAAGCACAAATTTAATAATAAAATCAGGTTTCCATACATTCTCCAGCTGCTTTGATAGCAAAACTGAATATCTGCAGTGCAACTTGTTTCATTGCTTTACTTCCAGCAGAACCTCCAAGAGCCACCTCTTTCAGAGTGGGATATATGGCCTCAAATCTTTCAGTAGCCTATATAAAAGCAACATATCGACATAAATTTAGAAGATTCGGAGCTATGATAGACTAAAATACAAACATACAAAGCCAGCTGACATCTACCTTTACTCTAGTTGAAGATGGAGGGAAAGTAGCCCGGACCAAAATTTCAAATGCAGAAGGAGGAATTAATCGTTCTCCTTTTCTCACAGCACTGTTTACTAAAACAGGTCGGGCTTTGGGGGTAGACAAAATTCTGCCAGCAAATCACAGAAAACACAAAGGTGATCACAATAGCCACGATAGGGATATTAAAAAAGAAAGTAGCTATATTTACGTACTTTTCCACTAGCTGCAAAACCAAATCCCTGGATTGGGGGTTACCACTTTTGCCAACCACTATGGGTAGGAGATTCCGTGCCCAAGCATACAAACCTACTGAGAGATCTCCTACAGCAGCCTACTCAGAAAATATTAAGCATTAATAAAATGAAGGGAAAATGAAATGCTACACAGAAAAAGTCAAACAACTTATTTTTTTGGATTTCTTATAAGATATCTTAGTTATTTTGGCTTTTACCCCTCACCTGAGCTATCATCCATACAATCACTGGAAGCTTATCTTGCCCTTGATACTTTGTACTCTCCCTCAATGTGGGCAACACAGATATAAGAGCATCAGGCTTCCGACGCAATACCATTGCTAAAACAACGAACATTGCAACCTGCAGTTCATGTGAACTAAATGTCAGTCTACAGCTGAAAAGAAGAGCAAAAAAGACAAGTATATCTGCATTTGGATACCTACCAATAGTCATGTAAAGGTTGAATGTGATTTAGAAACCAAAATTACAAAAAGAAATTTCAAGTCAAATTTAAGGGCACCTGTGAATTTACTGCTTATCTCAAGAGCACCTACTTGTGTTATCTATCTTGATTCTTGACATTGACTATTCATTCATATTGAGTGTACAGATCAAAGAAGATAAAAATGGAAAAATAAAAAATGGAACTAAAAGTAAAATTTAGCAACACTGCCTCCTCCATGTTCTTAATTTATGCCAATCCCATTCATTTTAAAACTTAAGAGCAGAGTTAATCATATCAAAACTAACCACTTATCACAAACATAATTAATATATCAAAAGTGCACTAAGGCATATAATATAGAATTTCAAAGTCATGCATTGCAGTCATGCACAAATCAAGCATCCCTATTGCAATCGGTTAAAAGAGAATATTTGCATTTATAAAGGAAGATGTCATTTGATAATAAATCATGCTTTGGGACAATATTGTTTAATGGACTTCTCTTTAGCTGTTCAGCACATGGGTTCTTCTAGAGAGTCCCCTTGATGGATTTGCAGAGTGAACAGACAACTATTCTGTATTGGTATTTTCTTTTTAGCTTAGCTTTGGTTCAATTTGGTGAGTGGCCTTCCTATTAGTTTTCAAGAGTGTTTCGATATCCTTCTTCTCTCTAACAAATCTTATCTTCTAATGCAAGTTATTTCTGTTATCCAATAACCAAAAGGGGGAAAAAACACTAGTTCTTGACAGAGAAGAGTGTATAGTATAAGTACCTGAGATTTTGAGGACACTTGTTGCACAGCCTTTTTGGAACCCTTGGCCACATTTTGCTGGCTACCCAAGTCAGCAAGAATGCTATCTAAAGACCAAATCAGAAAGGTACTAAGTGCCTCAGGAGAACGGTGGTTAATCCAGTCGATTGATGTTTTATATACGGCATCAGATATGTGAGAAAGTGGCATCTGGCAAAAAGGAAATTCATTAATAAACATCACAGGCAAAGATCAGAAACTAAAACAAGATTTTAATAAACACGAAAGATAGAATATGAATAAAATATTCTTCAAAAATCAATTTACCCATAAAACAACGAGAACAAGACAACAGTACTGTGATTCTAAAGCTGATGAAAGGACACGTTTAATAACTATGATTCTCAAGGTCATAAAGCATCAATAACAATTAACAAGACAGTACAATTTATCGTGGTAGAAAAAGACAACAGGTTTAGGAAAAGTCTTCTTTAACTAACCGTATTAAATTACCAATTTTGAAAAAGTAAATACAGTAATAAATGTTATCATCACATAAACCAATATCAATTTAGTAAAGCATCAATATGCATCTCAATTAAATTTCACTTGACCAAAGACACTAACATTGTATAATATCTTTCTAAACCGCAAATGTACTTAACAGACTTGAATAATTTGAATGCAAATAAGTAAATGATTTGCTGCTGTGAACCTTTTGAAATAATTTCTTCATAAGCTATTAATTAGAGAATAATGTGACTGAACTTCACAGAGATCTAATGTGGTGACAATTGACAACCCATCTTTGAATTGAAGAACTAATTTGGCGAAATAAACATCTTGAGAGGATCAAATTGAAAATCTTTTTCTAATATCTACAATGAAGAACAAAAAAAAAATACAAGATATTCAAGACTCACATCGGTGATCTTAGCCACGGTTGACTCCCTGAACAATTTCACCCAGGGAAACTGAGATGCGGTCACAGCAGAAAAAGCACGTCCAAAATAATCAGCGAATCGCATCATCAATATATCCTGCTGTTTCTCGAACGATCCCTGTGGTGAAAATAAACAAAAAATCAAACGAATCGCATCATATCATCTTCCTGATCCAACTAGATCAAACCAAAAAACACAAAACCTAAACATGCAAGATTCAATTCACAATGCCCTACCGATATCTCAATGAGGAAAGTGCCCAAATCAGCGGCGTCGATCTTCGCCGCCGCCTCCGCGACCGTCACCTTAGGCTTCTTCGGCTTCTTCGGCTTCACCTTCTTCGCCTCCTCGGCCTTCCCGTTCTCCACGGAACGGTCCACATTCTCGTCATCGTCGCGATGCCGCTGCTTCGATCTGAGCGGCGCGTCTTCGTCATCGTACGCGGCATCAGCCAGCTTCTTCGCCTCCACAATTTTTCTGCGCCGGTCCTCCGATTGCAGTTCGAGCGACCGGAAAACGCCGTCGTTGCCGGACAGCGTGCCATTCGGAACGAGCTTGTTGGAATTGGCGCGGGAATCGGCGCCCCCGTTAGCGGCGTTAACAGTCTTCTTCTTCTGTTTTTTAGCGTAGGTCACTTTCTGCCAGCCGTGGTCGGCGCCGTGAGAGACGCAGTTAGATTCGGCATGTGCGGATTCGATGGCTGCTGCGTGCTTTTCCTCCATTGCCGTGACGTGATTTTCTTCGATGTGTGTCTCTTTCGAGGGGGGAAATTGCGAAGGGAAACGAGAGAAAGTGATGGAAAGTGAAAGGAAAATGATAGGAGGAGAGGAAGAAGAAATTCGAAAAGGGGAATTTTCAATTTTTCAAACAGTTGACTTCCAGAAATTGACCTCGCTATCCCCCCGGAATTACGGAAATGCCATGAGGTAGTTGTGTGTTAAAAGAAGCACGTGTTTTGTCGAATAGGCTCTTAACACGTGTATAGTCCCATTCGTACACACGACGTATTTCACTTCGTTACGAGTTAAGAGGAAATCCTAAAATACATCCATGATCCATCACCTTATCTCAAATCTCAAATATTGACATTTTTTATAGGGACATTTTTTTATTGTAAACATTAGTTATTAATCTGTTAACCAATTTTAGTGAAAGATATTTACTAAAAATTTTGAGTTTAAGATGTGATTTTTATTATATCTCTTAATAAATGAGGTAGAAAGATCTCCAACACAAAAATTGAGTTTTTGTAAAATAAATATTAAAATTCGTACATTGTTCAAAAAAGAATCATTTTTTCTCTCTTTCTCTCTTCCTATAATCTTAAAATGAGATATACCATTAAAAAACAAAATGGGAGGGATCTTAGAAATCTTCAATTTTATGTGATACTATGGAGTCTACTTAAAAATAATCTAAGATCTCAATTTGGGATCTATCACTAAAGATGCTTTTAGATTTTATTAGTAAAAAATTTCAACCTAGAATCTTATATTTTTATAGGTTCAAGCTTTTTCTTTTTTCTTTTTAATCAAATTTAACAATAATTATGTACCAAAGCTTACAAACCTATAGGGAAATTTTATTTTATTTTGTGAAAAGGAGGTCATAAGATCTCAAGAAAAGATGAATTAAAAATCACCCCAAAAATAAAATCTAAATTACATTAGCTAAAATTTTGCTAAAGAATCCACCACTTGGTTGGCTTCCTGGTAAACATGATGCCTAACCAAGCTTATTTGATCAGCCAATTGATGAATATTGCACATAATCTAATAAAAAGGATTACAACTCCCAATGAGAAGCTTGATGGTAGCTAGAGAGTTGATTCAACAATCAGATCACTAAATCCTCTCTCATACACCAACTTTAAACCAATATTGATAGCCTTGAGTTCAACTGCTAAAATATAACATACCAAACTTATCCCTCAACACCCCCACACGTAGTCAAACCATTCTCCCTCATCGCTCCATCACAATTCCACTTGAACTCATTCAGAGAAGGGTAGGTCCAAGAAATAGAACCATTGGAGCTATGCTTCCTATTACAAGCACCTAAATGCTACTCATCCTTTTGACATTGCATAATACTACCAATCTCTTTGGAGATATCAAAAGCTATGTGAGATGGCATATGAGTCTTCCCACAAAAAACCAAATCATTCCTAGCCCGCCATAACCCTGACCCAACCACAACAAACAACACATTACCCTTGGATAGTTGATCAAATGAGGTTTAAGAGAAATTGAAGGCTAGTTTGCTATTAAAATACAAATTGAAAAAGTCCAGGGGAAGGGAAGCACCATTCAAAATCTGACATACCTAAACTACATGCGGGCAATCCCTCAAACATCACACACATGACAAGCATCACTCACACCTGTCTTAGCCCGAAAATCATTAGTAAGTAACTAAGGATTGATGAGTAGTTTTCCATAAAAAGAATTTTGGTCTTTTAAGACCTCGGTTATCTCTAGACAACTTTAAAAGAAGGGATTGATCTGACTGGACTGAGACGAAATGGAAGCATAAGCTGATTTTAGAGTAAATTTGCCATTATTCGCATGCTTTCAAACTGGGATATCAGTAGGATTACAAGTCTAGAGGAAACGGAGACACAAAAACTAAAGCAAATATTTGAGTCCAGCACCACATGCATTTTTTCCTTGTCCCAACCAACATTATGCTTGGTAAATTCAAAGACCTTGACTTCCTTATCAATATTAGTCAAATAGATAGTTGCTTTTTCGACCAGGGGACCAATAAAGGGAACCCAATCACGGGTCTAAAAATCAGTCTACAAATCATTACCTGTCAACAGAATTAATGCCAAAAAGATATTTGTAACTGTTATTCTCTTAATTAGGATAATCAGTTGTATTAGCTTATTTAGTGGGCTGAAAATCAGCTTGACAGATTGTAATTGCATTAGCTTATTTAGTGGGCTGAAAATCAGCTTGACAGATTGTAATCAATTTGTATTTATATGAGAATTCTCCAGCAGGAGAAAACAGGTTTTTGACCCAATCTTCTCTGAGTTTGACATGGTATCAGCCTAGGTTACGATCCCATAACCTAGGAGAAAACATGTATATTTTTTTGCAACACATCATGACTCTCTCTCTTCTCCAATTTCTATTCTGCCATTGTTCTTTAACTCTTCTACAGGACAACCATCATCTAGACCTTTCTTGACCTATACACGACGTAGTACTACCACCCAAAATCAACCAGCAAAATCTCATGGGCCCTTTCAAGATAATTTCTTGGCTGCTGATCTAGAACAAGAATCAGACCCAGAACCAGCACCTTTACGACGTAGTTCACGTGCTCGTAAGCCCCCAAAAAGGTATATCAGTTCCATGACAGCAACATTATCATCTATTCCTATTCCTTCTTCTTATAAACAGGCCATGGAGAATGAAAGTTGGCAGAAAGCTATTGAAAGTGAACTTCTCGCCTTGGAAGAAAATCATACATGGGATATAGTGCCATGTCCCCCATCCGTTACACCTTTAGGCACCAAGTTTGTGTTCTCTATAAAGTTTCGTTCGGATGGATCCATAGATCGTTACAAGGCGCGACTAGTTGTGCTTGGAAATAAGCAACAATATGGGTTAGACTATGACGAGACTTTTGCTCCAGTTGCCAAGATGACCACTGTGCGCACTATCCTTGCTCTTGCTGCATCCAAATCTTGGCCACTACATCAAATGGATGTCAAAAATGCATTCCTCCATGGTGACCTCAAGGAGGAAGTTTACATCAAACTTCCTAGTGGTATGTCAACTTCTTCTGCTAATATTGTTTGCAAACTGAACCGCTCTTTATATGGATTGAAGCAGGCCCCAAGAGTATGGTTTGAAAAGTTTCGCTCCACACTACTTGGATTTTCATTCCATCAAAGTCAGTATGATCCATCACTTTTCTTCCAAAGGACTCCAAAGACATCGTAGTACTTCTTGTTTATGTGGATGACATTGTAGTGACTGGTTCTGATCAAGAGTCTATCTCTAGCATTAAAAAAATGTTGCATTCAACTTTTCACATGAAAGAGTTAGGCCATCTCACTTATTTCTTGGGTTTAGAGGTGCAGTATCATTCTAAAGGCATTTTTTTAAATCAGCAGAAGTATATTCAAGATTTG
>PYAF01005706.1:145204-155586 GCA_007407185.1 Glycine tomentella
TAGTACTTCTTGTTTATGTGGATGACATTGTAGTGACTGGTTCTGATCAAGAGTCTATCTCTAGCATTAAAAAAATGTTGCATTCAACTTTTCACATGAAAGAGTTAGGCCATCTCACTTATTTCTTGGGTTTAGAGGTGCAGTATCATTCTAAAGGCATTTTTTTAAATCAGCAGAAGTATATTCAAGATTTGGTCCAACTAGCTGGACTCACAAATGCTACCCCTGTTGACACTCCCATGGAAGTTAATGTTAAATATAGACGAGATGAAGGAGAACTTCTTGACGATCCCACTCAATATCGAAAGCTAGCTGGTAGTCTCATCTATGTAACTATCACTCGCCCAGATATTTCTTTTGCTGTCCATACTGTTAGTAAGTTCATGCAATCTCCACGACACTTCCACTTTTCAGCAGTGCAACGCATCATTAAATATCTCCTTGGCACCTCAAGGCGTGGTTTATTTTTTCCGGCTAATGCATTTCTTCACCTCCAAGCATATAGTGATGCTGATTGGGCTGGCTGTCCAGACACAAGACAATCTACTACTGGCTGGTGTATGTTCCTAGGGAATGCTCCTATTTCATGGAAATGTAAGAAACAAGATTCAGTCTCAAAGTCATCCACTGAAGCAGAATATCGTGCAATTTCTGCAGCTTGTTCTGAAATAATATGGCTACGTGGTCTTCTTACAGAGCTTGGATTATCTCTAGCACAACCCACTCCATTGCATGCTGACAACACCAGTGCCATACAGATTGCAGCAAATCCAGATTACCATGAACGAACGAAACACATTGAGGTTGATTGTCACTCTATCCGAGAAGCATATGATTGCAGGGTCATCACTCTACCACATGTCTCAACATCTGTTCAAATAGCTGACATTTTTACTAAAACGTTGCCACACCAACGTCACAATTTTCTACTTGGCAAATTGATGCTTGTAGATTCACCAGCATTAATTTGAGGGGGGATGTCAACAAAATTAATGTCAAAAAGATATTTGTAACTGTTATTCTCTTAATTAGGATAATCAGCTGTATTAGCTTATTTAGTGGGCTGAAAATCAGCTTGACAGATTGTAATCAATTTGTATTTATATGAGAATTCTCCAGCAAGAGAAAATAGGTTTTTGACCTGATCTTCTCTGAGTTTGACATTACCAACCATCAAGAAACATGATTCTGCAAATCATTACAAGATTTGCAAAGACTCCTTTAAAAATTAGATTCAAAGATTATCTTTTGAACTTTAGGAAGAATGTCCACACTACACTTGTACTTACCTCAAATAAGAATAGCCCACATAGGAAGCTTATTTGACATTAACTTCCAAACGACTTTCACGAAAAAAGCTCTATTCACATCTCTAGAATATCTCATCCCAAGGCACCCATCATTTTTAGGAGTGCATACCACCCTATAAAAAAATGTGCATTTTTTTCAATCATATCACATATCAAGAGAGGTAAGAACATTTTTTGTCAATCATTAAATGTGTAGAACGTTGACAAATTCGTCCCTTAAAGATGAAAAATCAAATTTTAATATCTAAAAGTGAAAAAAGTAAGACAAATTTATTCATCTGTTATCGTTAATGAAAGGAATTATATGATACAAATGAACATAAATGTTACAAAAATGATTAATAATATGATGATTAATTCTCCGAAAATGAGTTATAGGATGAATTTGTTATGTAAAGTTTTCATTTTTTTACATGCTAGACTCATTTTTTTCCTTGCCTTTTCTTGTTCCCCCTTTCTCTTCAATGGTATTTTTTTTCCCGGCAGGTGAATGATTATTTATTGCTTCACAAACTTTGGAAACAATTCATGTACGAAAACACTTACAAACATAAAGTTCAACGTTAATTTCTCAGCAACAAAGCTTCGGTGTTGACGTTTTCACGGACAATAAAGCTTAATTGAATTGAAAATGATATAAAAAAAATTATAATACTTAAATGTCATAATTAACCAACTAAGCTATATCCTTTGGCACCTATTTGAATCTAAAGCTTATAGAAAATTAATGAAATTGATAAAAAAAAAACAAAATTATTGGGAGATAAAGAGAAAAGGTGAAAGGAGTTATAAGGATAAGTCAGTAGGAGAAGAAAAAAAGAAAAATTAACGAGTAATATTTATGAATAGAAAATCAGATGGAAAGTGAGCGAAGAAGGCGCAGGCCCTAGCACGCCACAAGAGGCGTACCCGTAGGGGTGGTGCGGAACACAGGGAAGATGAATTTAGAGCGGGAACCGAATTAACATTTAACAGCAACAGCTACGTCACCAGAAGAACACAACCCTGTCTCCTCTCCATTCAACACTCCATCATGCGTTCTCAACTTGTGAAATCGAATACCAAAACCCCCCCAAGGCCCAAACGGCGTCGTCAACCACTCAAATCATGGCCTGTTACTTTCTCCCCCTTTGCTCGCGCTCTCTCTCTCTCTCGCATCACCTCTCTCTCTACACCAACAAATCGTCGCTCTCCAAACTCTACCCCAGCCCTCTCTGCTAAGAAACCGCAACCCTCCCATGTAAGACCTCTTTTCTCAATCCTTATCTATTCCTCATTATAACTCTTTCAAATTCCACATTCAACTAACTAATGTGTGTCTTGTTCAAGGGATCTGTCCTAGAAGATTTATCCCAACCGGAACACTCCGATTCTTCCGACGAGGACTTCGATGTAAGACCTCTCATCCCAACCCTAACGTGTTTTTCCATTATTTAAACTGTTTCCAATTCAACATCTGAACTAGTGAGTTTCATTGTTGTTGTTTTAGGGAGTTGTCCAAGCAGATTTTTCATTTTTCGATCCCAAACCTAATGATTTTCACGGAGCCAAGACCTTGCTGCAAACCTACCTCGACGACCAGGAATGGGATTTGAGTGCCTTTGTAGACTTGATTTTGGCACAGACCACCGTAGGCTCTGTTGTTAAGATAGAGGACGACGAGGATGAAGGACTCTTCGCTCTTGTTACTGCTCTTAATTTATATAGATACAGGGTAACTCGCAACTCACGTTCTCTTATGTATGTATCAATTTTGATCTGTGACTGGTTTAGCAATAGCAACTCATTTTTCAGCTGTTTTGTATCTACTTTTGCTGCCTAGGAGCATAAATGTATTGCGACAGTTAAGGATTTTCTCCTCCATAAAGCGCTCCAAGAGAAGGGTGTCCATGACCAGTTGAGATTGCTGTTGGGGGAGCAAGCACATGATGTTGGTCTCCTGGTATCGCAGCGCATGGTGAACCTTCCTCCCCAGCTTCTGCCACCTCTTTATGATGCCCTTTTTGATGAAGTGTCCTGGGCCACGGAAGATGAGGTTAGATGTCAGTAGTATCACATCGGTGAGGGTGTTACTATGTGTTTATGATTGACTGCTAGAGATGGATTTTCTATTTAGAACTTAAAATTGTTGTGTTTTGTGTTTTACAGCCAACGGAGGAGCTCCGGAATTCCTTCAAGTTTAAGCATTATATAATACTTACCAAAATTTATGTGGTATATCTGCTCTGCAGTGTCTCCATTTTTATATATTTCTAGCTTACGTGGTTTAGGTCATTTGCTTATCCTCCACTTTCATTGTTTCCTGACATTTTCTTTCTTTTTTGGGTGTTAAAATATAGCTCAAGAATGTAGAACAGAAAAGAAAACAGAGCAATGATAGTGATGACGCAATAATATACATAAAGCTTGAGGATGAAATTTTTCACAAGGTATTGATATTTTCTGGCATCACTTTGAATAGTTTTGTTTCTGATTACTGATTGTTTTCCAAATTAATTTCCAGTTAAGCTCGTGGTCCTTCTGTTTTCCATTGCAAACTCAGCAGCTTGCACCTCATGAGGCAAGTTTTATGTTTCTTCAATCTCAATTACCATTTTTGTGATGTTCTGATTAACTTGCTGAAAGTTACTTATTTTTTTTTGTCCAAATGTAATTTAGAATACGTAGTGATACCTCTGTTTGAAGGAGAAATATACACTTTGTTTACTACTTTGGATCTTGGCAATGTGGTCTTTCTGGGTGGTTGTGATGTTTATATAAAAGGAGTACTGTGCCCAATACTGATCAGTTAAATTATTGTGTATTGATTATTGTGCCCTTAACCAGGTAACTATCAAGTTTCCAATTCCTATGGTTGATGAATTGCTTGATGAGTTGCACAGGGCTTGTTTCTTTTCCATGCTTGATTTCATGAGTTGCACGTGAATTTATCTGTATATGAACAGAATTGTCATATAGTGAACAAAAACCTGCAAAGAAGCCTCATCAAGTTGAATATTCCAGTTGTTTCTTGAGGCTCTTGTCCCAAGTTTCCAAGAGCATAATTTACTGCAACCCAAGAAGATTGTTCGCCCCCTATATTTAGATTATAAACTTCATCATTGACATGAATAACTTCACAGTTCACACTCTCTAACAAAATCAATATTAAATTAAAAGATGAAATCTCTGTAAAATATTTTTTCCTAATACTTAAGTGACACTAGTAATAAGTCACTATTTTATAATTTCTATGATAGGATTGTGTGTTGTGAATTCTCCTTGTTCTGCATCTGTTCATGGCTGTTTTAAGAAAATTTCTATCACTGATTGTGGGCAGCCTTGTTTATTTGGGCCACCTAGTCACACTGTTCTTTTTAATTTCTTTACTTCTCAGAAGCATTCCTTTTCCTCCCTCAGATGTATTTTCGCTTCTATATTCCTTTTTATCCATTCTTCTTTTATGACAGAAAAGTAAAGTTCAATTGAATACAGATGATGGACACAATGGGAAAGGGGGAAGTAGCAAATAGTTTTCCCCATCCATCTTTTTGGAGACGGAATAAAAATATTTAATTCCTTGTGGGTAGCAGCAAATAGTTTTCTTTTCTTTTTTATTTTGGGGAGGGGGGCTTCTGTTAGAGATTGACACACTGGATAGCTTGTTGAATCTCAAGTTTGTTTCTTGTGTGTTTTTCTTTGGTTGTTTTGAGAATCTTAGACAAGCTTTGATGTTAAGGGAATGAGTAGTGTTGTTAGTTACCATCTAAATTGCAGTGCCTTTGTTTAACAGTCAAAAAAGCAATCATATCACATAGAATTTTATTCAGTACCACTGGAAATGATTGATTGGCTCATTCGTCTCCACTGCCATATAATAACACATGATTTAAACTTTGATTTGCTTTTAGTTTGAACGAATAAGGCTCTTCATTACTTTTAAAGATTAGATAGGTTCTACGTATTTAAAATTATTAACATGGAAGGCAATCAAACAGTTGTTTTTAATTCATTTTTAAGTTGTAATGTAATAATTCTGATTTTTCTTTCAATTATAGTTTCTTGCTAAAATTTGATATTGTAGAAGCGGATAACAGTCTCTTTTATCAATGATTCTAAACAATCTATTCTTGTTTCTGCCTGTTACAGCTGAGGAATTACAGGTCAACGGGATTAATCGTGGCTGTGGAAGCAGACAAAATTCCAACATTTCGTCAAGAATTAGCTTCTTTAATAAATGAAACCTGAAGGCATCGAGAAAGGCTCCTGGATAATTTATTATATGATAGAATCTTAATACTTTCATGAGACATGCATTTTTACGCAGACTGAATTCTTTTTGCAAGGGTTTGAGCTGCCAAATTTTGAAATTTTGTTTTTTAATTTTCCATGACCCCTTTTGTTCTACAATGACTATTGCCAAGACAACTTTCCCCTTCATGATTTTGTCCGTATGCCTTTCTCTTTCTGGGTTTCTAACTTAGCGAAACTGCTTAATAGTATGTGCTGAGAGTTAAGGCATTGCCGTGATTATGAATACCACTATTCATTCCAAACAGAGAAAATTAGTTTTTTATTTTATTTGTAGGAATTGAAGACAGCTTTTAAAGTAAAAAATAGTCATACGACAAGAATTAGTTTAATCAGCTCTTTGGTTGTCATATGAGAAGGAAAAAATATACTTATAAATTGTGTCAAATAGAAACAAGAATTTAATTAGATTGCTGTGAAAGTTTAAATAATTTATTTTAAAATAAAAAATTAAATTCATTCAAATATGCCATGACCAACAATGATAATTGAATAGGGGATATTATTTCAAATGTTGTTTGAATAATAATAATTTAATGGTTAACAATTTATTAGCTTGAAATCGGTGTATGGATAAATTGTTTTCAATTAAAAATTCCTAAAATTATGCTAAAATATAGCAGAGTCTTTTCAATTTTAAATAATCTTTACCATAAAAATCTCATTTCAAATCTTAAATCTTGAATATTATTCACCAGAAAAAATAAAAAACACCGGTTTAGTGTTATATCTTAACCTTTGTCTTGAACTTTTCATCTAGAAAAAAATGATTCTTTTATTCAACTCTAGAATGATATATGCGACACATGTTGAACACACGCCATTAACATGCAAGTGCTACATAACAGGTCATTTGTCAAGTTTTGAAGACCATTGTGTGAAATGTTCAAATCCATACTCAACCAAGAAAAAAAGAAAAAGAAATTCAACAACTCTTTAAAGCATAAGCAATGCTTGAAAGCCTAAAAAAAATTAAAACTTTAACTGATAATCCAACAAAAAGCATATATGTTTGTAGTGATGAGATGAGACTTAGTTTTTTCCATGCATGTAGTTAAAAAAAAGAAGAGGTTGAAGCATATTTGAATCATAAAAACCATTAAGTTCAAATCCTGGTGGTATGTGAGAAGGAAGAATTTGCATATACGGCCGAGTTGTTTGCATAATTTCTATTGCAGTAGGAGTTTTGATTTTTGCCAGATCCATCCTCCTTTAGTTCTACACCCATTTTGGGATCACAATTAGCACCAACACCAACTTAATTAGCCCAATCCACCATTGTATTTTTTTCCCATCAATTGCATACAACTTTGATCGAAATGGAACATAGAAGGTTGAGAACTTTGGCTAAGTTGAAATGGGTAAAATGCTAATTGGTTGTTGTCAGTAGGTGGGAAAAATTGTGTTTGAGACATGTTTTCCGTACCAAAATTTGAGGCCATGTCGGGAGTAAGTGTCTCAACTTTGTCTTTTCCCTTCTTTTAACATATTCATCCTTTGACTACAAGCATCAAACTCCAGAATACTAACAAACATCCTCAATTGTTCCAAGAGTATTGTAAGAGTCATTCCAAGTTGGGTACACGAGTTTGATCTCTCTGTGCACTTTGGAAATCTCACCTTCAATCTTTTTCACCTTGTCGGTAAAATACTGTTGCACATCATACACCTTAGGACGTCTGTCACTAGTGGTGTTCTGATATTTTTGAATGACACGTTTTAACTCTCTTGATTCTTGGTCTTGGGTTTCACTGTTTCAGGTTCATCAAGAAACTTAGGAGCATAGATAATTATACCAATATCAACTGCACAAAGAGTGGAAAATTCATAAGCTTTCTCCTTCTGAATGAGTTCCATAGGCATTCTTTCAAGACCCATTTTCTGCATAATTAGTCACATTCAAATTCAGTATATATTATATATACAAGTGTTTAGACAAATTTTATTATTATTATTATTATTATTGCTATATAGCAATATTATGAGTCAAAACGTGAAAAATCAAAATCATTTCATAAAAAAAGGACAAAAAAATATTTTTTAAAAAAACAAGAGTTTACAAAAATTCTAAGGATCAAGAATAAAAGTCAAAATCCAACAGGACACACAAAGGCGAACATGAACAAGGAAAAATTAAACTTTACCCGTAATCTAAGTACGAAAAACATGATTTATACTAATGATTGCACAAGAAACGAAAAAATTAAGAACAAAAAAAGGAATATTTTTTCGGAGAATCGGTGGAAAGGGGTACCTGCTCTGGCTTTCGTTTCTTCAATTGGATTGGAAGAGTAATTGTTTCATTTTCTAATACGTATATTCTAATTTATAATATATTTATAATATGTGACTGGATAAAAATAATGATAAAGGATTGTATTCTTTTACAGCAATAATTAATAGTGGATTAAAATTAGCATAATTTTTTTTTTAATCAGCAAATCAAGATCCGATTTCATTAAAAAGGTATAAGATATACCCCAGCCAATTACAAACAGTTTTTGTTTCCCCCACTACACCCACCAGCATTAATTGAAACAGAACAATTAATAAGGGGTAACCAATCACAAAAGCATGCACCCATCACGTAAACAACAAAAGGAAAACTATGTACATACAGCAACAATGGACCAGTTTCACCAAGAGCACCCAGACCATGTTTTCACGCGTAGCCAAACCATGGTACTGCCATCAACAGCATACCTCAAAGAGCACCCCAGCAACTTAGTTTAGCACCGAAAAGCAAGCCCCAGTATTAAGGTACCATTGCACATATGACTAGCTAAAACCACTAGACAACCTCGATAGCAATTCCACCCCGTTAGCATGAATTCCTGCCATAACTTCTCCTTCTCGAATGGCTTGTTATTGAAGATGCATATACACTAATTACTATTTGGCACCTAAGATCCCACATGACCCTAATTAACATGTATATCTTAAATTCATTTTTTTATTACATTTTATCAAAACAGATAAAAAATTATTTCTAAAAATAATCACGAATAAAATTACGTATTAACTTAATTCTCAATAATAATCATGATGTTTTTTTTTAAGATAAAGATACTTAGGGCATTTCATTCATGATAGTAGAATAGATACATTGAGGAATATTATCAAAGTTAGAGATGCCAGCACAAAACCGAATTGCCCTAGCTAGGGAGTGAATACATTGGTTAGCTTGCCTCCTCACAAAACTCACTGTTGAGTTGAAGAAAAAAGTTCTACACTTAGATACAATGTTATGATATTCTGAAGAGCATCTAAGGGAGCCATATTTATTGAGTCTACAACAAGCTTACAATCAAGCTCAAATATGATATTCTCTTTTCGCAATTGTGAAGTTCAACTGAGAGCATGGAAAAGATCGCAGGCCTCTGCTTCCCTAGGATCTGGAATGCCCGATGAACAAACTGAATTGGCTTTGATGAAATTCTGTTATGATCCCACAGCCAAATACCAACATCATGGCTATTGGATGGATGATTTGAATATGGCAGCATCAACATTGCACTTCCCGTATCCAGTTGGTGGTTTCGACCAAGAACTAAAATTTAATATACATTAATTTAATAATAATCATGATGTTATTATTTACGATTACATTAATTATGTATTTAATTTAATATACGTGTCAATGTTATAGTGATTATTCTTTTTTTTTTTGAAGGACTATAGTGATTATTCTTTTCAATTACATTAATTATGGATAACATATCATGATATTTTTAATATATTAATATTAAATATACGTGTCAATGGTATTTTTTTTGGTGAATACGTTTCAATTTTATAGTGATTAGTATACTTAAATTAGTATATTGTATTATTAAATTATATATACTAATTACTATTTGGCACCTAAAATCCCACATGACAATATTATGTCAGCAACAAAAAGTTTTAATTGCAAATATTTGGCAACTAAAATCCACTTAGGGACGTAATAATATTTTTATTTATTTCACAAACATACCACATTTTCACACATAGCTTGTAAGAATAAGATTTTTATTTTTTACGGATTTTGTAATTTTCAAATAAATTATTATTATCAGCATTTTTTTATTCCTATTATTATGCTATTATTTCAAATTCCAATTTAAATTAAACCTTTTTTAATTTTAAATAATAGTAACTACTGTACTATTAGTCATAAATTAAATTAAATTGCATAATTATATTAAAAGGAGAACACGTGACTTTTTTTCTCCATCTATGCATAAAATGGGAAATAAGAAATATATGCGTGTAACTTTAAAAGAGACAAATATAATAAAAAACAATTGATATTAATTAACATAATCTAATGAGAAATTAAATAAAAATTTTAAATTGTTTTTACTACATTTTGACCAATAAATATTTTTTAATAAAATATATAATTAACTTTAATATGTTCTTTTTACTTTTTATATTCTTAAGTTCATTTTCAAACTTTGCTTAATATGGCATTCTAGTGTAAAGGAAATTAATTTTTTTCTTTTACTTGTTTGGCATCAAGGAAATATTAAAAATATATTTTTCCCCTCCAAGTGCATAGTTTTCATTATCCTTCAAGTTAATCTTTTATCATTATTATCAAGTGCAAACTTATGTATATATTTTTTATTTTTCGTATACTAGCAATACTTTTTATTTTTAGGAATATTTTTTGCGTTATTCACCTTATTTATTTTATTTTATTATTTTTCAATGATTGTTAGGTAATAAAAATAATTCATTTTTATTTAATTTCTTTTTAGATTAAGTTAAATAAAGAATAATGGTTTTTTGTTA
>PYAF01005706.1:155686-174347 GCA_007407185.1 Glycine tomentella
TATTTTATCACGATTCTTTTAAATATCTTATACAATTAACACAATATTATCAAATGTATGAAAGTAGTAAAATTGATTTATTTAATACCATCAACATAATATTATAAAATAGACTTATAATATAAATTAAAACAAAAGATTTGTGAACAATATTTACTATAATAGTCTACCCTTACACAACAATTATTCCAGTTGGTATTTTTTGTTGTAGTCTAAATTTACCAAGAATAAAGATAGACTTATATCCTTGTTTCTCAATCAGACTGGTATCCTAGTTTCCCAGCCAGAAGTTGCATGTCTCAATTCATTAAAAACATAGACAAAACTGGTATCCTAGTTTCCAACTGCGACCTTTTTCAAAGTCAAGAAGAATAATACAATAAAATAGTTACATTTACGCTTATATTCCTTAAGCAAATAGGTACCTTTAAATCCTAATTGAGAGTTGAAGAATCAAACGTCAAACGCTTCTATATGATCTCACAACAATTCTCTCAATGATGCAAATATAAATTCTTTAATACTCTAATATTATTTAGAATGTAATGCATACATGAACACCAAAATATGTTTCTATTTATACTAATTTAAAGATATGATTTTAACCAATTTCTGAATACAATCCTAAATATATTCTATCATATTATCCAATGCAATCTTAAAGATATTCCATTATATTATGTAATGCAATCTTAAAAATATTCTATCCTAATTTTCAATGCAATATAAAAAATATCATATCTTATTTTTTAATGCAATCTTAAACATTTACAATATCTTACATTTTTTTTATTGTCAAATAATTTTTTTAATTTTTAATATATATATATATATAAATAATAAAATTTATATTATTATTACGATTTCACGGATCGGATAATCGGATCAACGAATCTGTAAATCTAAACCCGTGACTCAACCAATACATGAACGGTTTTGATCGGTTTGGTTTGGTTCAGTTTTGACCAAAATATATAAATGACCCAATCCAAACTGTTCAGATCGGTTCGGATCGATTCGGATTTACGGGTGACTCGTACCCGTGAATACCCTTATAAAAATCAGTTTTTTTTTTCTTGTTCCTAAAAAAAAAAAATTTTCAGTATTCTGTATATTGATTAACACTAGGTATCGTTTTGACCCCCTTTTGGGACTGTAAGAGTGGCTCTTGGTTTGCACTTAGGTGGTACCTTTCTCTCTACGCTTGTATTGTGTAACTTGTGTTGTGTTGGGGTTCTGTTCAATTCCGATGGATCTTCACGAAACCCCCCACAATTCTGGGATGAAGAAACGAAAACCGGAGCAGGTATCCCTTTCCACCAATTCACCTTAAAAATATTCCCTTTTTTCTTCTTCATTTTTCGTTCCTTGTATCACTCATGTTTTTCGGACTTATATTATGGGTAAAGGTTGTTGCTTTATCATATGGGCTTATGTTGTCGTTCTGTTTATGTTCGCCTTCTATGCCCTCTTGGATTTTGACCCTTCATCCTTGATCGTCTGAATTTTGCAAGCTCACGTTTTTATTCTTTCTTTTTCTTTTTTGATGATTTTTTTCTCCCTTTGTTCTTTTGGTCCTCTTCTTCTTTTATGAAAGGATTTTTACCTTCCTCGTTTTGGCTCATATTTTTTTTGTATCGGGTGTGTTGATTTCTGGCTGGTGTGCAACGGAACAATTGAAACGTCGCCATTAATAATTTAACAGCGATATTTGCTAATGTGGGTGGGAGTATTGCGTAAAATGCCATAAAACTTACTCGGTTTTTCTAAGAACTCATCACCTTTGAAAATAGCCAAAAGACCGACTTTGAAAACGTGTTTGTGTTTGTTAGTGCATTTGATTTGGGAGTATGTAAATATCTTCTAAGCTTTTTAGTATTAAATTTCTTTTGTTGCTGTAAAAAAAATGAAACTGGACTCTTTTTTCTATTGGCAAATGTTAGTTGTTAATTGTTAGTATATGGAGTGAAACTGACTGGACTTTTGTTTCGAGTGCCAGTTACATGGCCTGCAAATTCTGGGTACGATCCTAAACTGAATAAGTAGTTGGTACTTGTTAAATTCATGGATAAGGGATTGTCTTTTTCCCCTACCCCTTAAAATTAATGATTTTGATATTCACCCAAGTACTTAGAGAACCCTCCCTTAAAAACTAGGCACTTAAGTACTTCACTGTGCATCATATACTACCTGATGTGGACTTAGGCACCCCATAGTATCCAAGCCCCTATCAGAGTTGACTTCATAGCCTATCGATACCTGTAGCTGAATCTTAATACTTCTGAACAGTGATATGATGTGGTTGGTATGTTCTTCATGATACATCATGCCTATGGTTTAATAATAGAGACAAGAGTGTTCTTAAATCACCCAAACTTAGTTGGAAAGTGAAAAATCTGTTGACATGGTGGCTTACTGCTGGACTTACTAATCTGCACATTGCAACAAAGTCACTTCCTGTGTCAATCCTGCATATTATGCCATTACACAATGGATGGGTTACTTTTTACATAATCAAGGTTGAAAGCAAGAACAATTTCTTGGGGGAAAAGATGGGGCATGTGTATTGGGGAGGGTGGGGGGGGGGGGGAGTATAATGCAAAAGTTACAATAGGTGGCAGTGGGAAACTATTTAATTTTTTGTTTAGCTTGGGGACCTAATCACCTATAGTACTATGTGTTTATTTTATTTTTTTTGGTTTATCTTCTTTTGCAGGATACTTTGATCAGTGATCATGGAAATTCTGTGAGTGTTGGAGAGTCATCTGGGAGTGGTGATCTCTGCAAGAGTTCTACCTCAGGATCACTGAATTCAAACAATCAAAATGGTTCCAATTCTGATATTTCATGTCAAGATGATGAGGATATGATTGATGATGATGATGCAGATATGATTGATGATGACGGAGATGAAGATGCTGATTATGATTTTGATTACAATGATGATGATATTTATGAAGATGATTATTCAAGTATGCAGGACCAATTTGACAATGTGGATTTGCCTCCTGGGGTGGAGGCATCACTGCCTTGGTTGAAGGACATTTCTTCTAGTGAATGCAAGCAGGCTGTTGCTTTTTCCCGTACAGAATCTAGTTCCAAGGCAAAAGTGGATGAAACTGAAGATATTGTCCTGCAAAAGTTTCGACAATTTAAGCAATTTGATACTGTTGACTCTTTTCCTGATCATTACTATGATAAGGAGGGAACTAAAGATGCACAGGTGATAAATATTGGGAAACTATTTTTGTGTAATAGGTTGCATTTGCCAACATGTATTTTTAAATTTTAAGCAGCTGATTGAATATAATCTGCCTTTTTTAAAATGTTACAGAAGCTTAAAAATTGGGCCAAAAAGATCCAGGAGGAATGGAAAATTTTAGAGGAAAATCTGCCAGGTAAAGTCTTTCTCTCTCTAAAAAAGATATTTGTTATCCTTTATCTACAAGATTATATTTGTTGCTGTTGTGGCCTTTCCTCTAGACATATTATTTGAAGTGTCTCTCCTGCAAGTTTCTTAATCCACTTTGCTAATAACCATTGCCATCTTTAAAATCTTTTTTGGGAGAATGGAAAATCATCATCCAACCTCTTTTGTTACCATCCAATCTTTTTACCATTGTGGTGAAACATGAAATTCAACCTTTATGAAAATTTGCTTTCATTTTCAATCATTACTTGTGGACTTACTTTTACAGAGACAATCTTTGTGAGAGTTAGTGAATCAAGGATGGAGCTTCTAAGGGCTGTTATCATTGGACCTCAAGGCACCCCATACCATGATGGTCTTTTCTTTTTCGATTGCCTCTTTCCTTCTACCTACCCTGCAGGTCCACCGGTATGTATCATCCATGTTCCATATGTTTTAAGGTGTGTCTCGTGCTGTGTGTATACTATAAACTCATATTATCTTCTGCAGAAAGTTCACTACCATTCAGGTGGCCTAAGGCTAAATCCAAATTTATATAATTGTGGAAAAGTCTGCCTTAGTCTCTTGGGCACTTGGCATGGTAGTAATAGTGAAAACTGGATAGCAGAAAAATCAACCATGCTACAAGTGTTGGTTTCGATACAAGCTCTAATTCTAAATGAGAAGCCTTTTTTTAATGAGCCTGGGTATACTTCAACATATCCTGGTGCTGAGGGGCAAAGAAGATCTAAGGAGTACAACGAGAGTACATTTATTTTATCCTTGAAGACAATGATGTATACTCTGCGTAAACCCCCAAAGGTATGTAGACTAGAACAATACATAATTCTGTATTCTCTGGGTATACTCATGTCTTCTGCTTTCAATATCTTAGTGGCTGTTTGATTTGAGAAAAAATGTTCTGTTTTTATTTTCTATTTTCATTTTTAATTACAAAAAATGCCACCTTGTTTTCATCTTGTTAACTGTTTTCAAAGTTTGTTTGTCTAAGAAATAGTGAAAACAAAACAATAAAAAGTTGTATTTGCTGTTTCATATAAAAAGTACAAACATATAAAAACAGCATACAAATTTAAAACAAGATGGTCTTTTGGTAATTAAATGTGAAATCAGAAAATGAGAATAGCAAACATTTTTTCAAACCAAATGGTCACTTATTTTTCCAGTAATTGTTGTGATTCTGAGCTGAATTTCAAAGATGGGTGGTAGATGGATTTGGCTGCCTTTTATTTGATACTGTTTCTACTCAATAAATTGGACCAGGAAAACTAAATATCCGTTTCAAGATTTTAGATGTCATATCATATAATATATATTATATTAATTTATAATATTAAAGTTTGACTAGATATTAAAAATCAATAGATGAGAAGAGGATTATGAAGTCACTAAACAGGCTACAGATTTTAGGAGCTGAATTACTTTCAGTGACTTTAGTATATGGCATTAAAAATTTTAAGAAATTATTATGAATCAATTTCAATTCTTCATATTTAAAACTGTAACAGATAACTGACACTTTATGTATTAAGTAAAAGAAAGAATTAATATGAAATCCATTTTACTAATTATTATTTGAGTACTTGTGGATTATCACTCTCCAACTTATATAACATATTTTTCATGGGCAGCACTTTGAGGAGCTGGTTGCGGGACATTTCCGTACCCGAGCATTTGAAATACTGAGAGCATGTAAATCATACACAGAGGGGGCTCCGGTCGGGTCGGTTCTACATAATCTAGCTCCAAGTAGTGGCAATAGTTCTACGGTTAACGCCCAGAAAGAATTCGAGTCAGCTGTGAGTAGGATGATGAATACTATGATTGCATTTTTCACCAAGAATGGCTCCACAGACTGTGATGAGTTTCGATCTCCCGAGATTTATAGTCTGTCTGCTGTGGCTACTTCAAACTTGGAGGTTTACAAGATAGAGTCTGGTACAACAACAACAACAACATCAACATCATTGACCCAGGTGTGAAGGTCCTAGGTTGTTTATGCTGATGATGAGAACAAGTGTAGTGGGTGGTATATTTTTCTTATACTTATTATTGTGGTGATTTTTTATGCCCCACATGACATGACAACCCTCGTTGCTGCTTATATAACCCCTAGTTGTAAAGATTTACATGCTAGTTCTAGCTTCTCGAAAGATGGTTACTGACTTATTATAATTTGCATGTTTCTTTAATAAAATGTTAATAGTTTTATGAGATCATATTATCATGTAGAGATGCTAGTTTTCCCAAAATATCATTTTCGGTTGGACATAACACAAAACTTCCTCTGTAAAGCATTGGATGATATATTTAGTTCTTTGATGAAATGTATGTAAGTCCTATTTCTACAACCAGCACGTTGTAGCACGTGTTTGACACCATTTGTGGTAGTTTTATCCATACGTATTGTTAAGCTGGAGGTCATAGTTTACAATGTTTCAAAAACATGGAGTGGGTCTAAAGATGTATCCATCATTGATTTTAATTTGAATAAAGTGTATCATGATTTTAACTTGTTAAAAGTTGGCAATAGATACACATTATTATTTCTGTATGTAAAGAATAACAATTTTTTTTATCAAAATATTATTAGTTGTTTTTATAAATATTTTTTTAGTTAAAATGTCTGAATAATTTAAGATAAATAAGTTTTTAGTAAAAAGGTCGAAACAAAAAAGTAAATGTTTTTCCAAGTTAAAAAGAGATCATTTAATAGTATGCTTTTAAAACTTTTTTTTATAATTTATTCAATATGAACAGTATTTTTTCGAAGGATGAACAGTGTATTTTAAAATGCATTTTTTATGAACAGTTAAACCTATATTTTATTATGAAGTTATTGATTTTTAAGGTTAATTTGCACACATAAAGATATTTTTTTATTAAAATCAAATATTATTATATTATGATTAAAATATTCTCATTTATTCTTCTCTTATTTTGATTAGTATATTTTTTTCAACTATTTATATTTTGTTAGGCATATCTCGTTGCTGAAATTAAAGTTTTTTAATCTTTTAATCAATACTTTTATTTTTTTATCTTAATTTTAGAATAATTATATAATGTACGAAATACTAATAAAAATACTAAGTTAATAACAAAATTTTACTTTGTATTTTTTATTTTTTTGCATAATGGCGCAAACAAGGTTTTATTTTAGGACCTTGTTTAGACATTTGCCTATGATTATTTTTAAACAGTATAAGGTTTTAGCATTTAAATATTTTTCTTAATAATTTCTTAATGGAAAACATTAAACTTGTGTGAAACATTAAATAATAATTATACCGCCTGTAGTTTTATTTTGAAGGTAATATTTGCTAGACAATCTAAGAACAGAACATTTAAATGTTTTTTTATATTTTATTTTGAAGGTAATGAGTATTTAATACATGTATATTTCCAAGACTCAAACTTAAAATTATTCATCAAGGAGAGTTGCTATTCTCACTTCTAATTTTGCAATTTTCACCTCTTTGCTTTTTCAAAAACATGCAAAATGATACTCTTACCCTCCTTTCTTCCTCTTTCCTCACCCCTCACTTCCCAGCACTATGCTTTTCTTATTTTCTACTCTTTTGCCTCCACACTTTTTTTTTCTTTCTTTCTTTAAGTTTTAGATTCAACGGAATCATAATTCTACAATTACCCTAAAGAGGATGAATAACAAGCATTAATTCCAGTAAAGAGGATTCATCCATGACTATTTAGATGGTATTTTAAAATTGAATACATAAATTTATCCAATTCCCATCTAAATTTTTCTTACTATGCTCTCAAATTTAGAAAAAAAGGACTAAAACTTTATCTAGATTTAGTCATTCCATCTCGAAATGTGAAAAATGTTTTTTCTTTAATTACACTTCCCATTTTTTATGAAGTCAAGAAACCTTTGATGGCATTACGGAGGAGCTCATACTTTCCACTATTCAAAAAGTCAAAACGCTTAGTACTAAACATTCCCAACAATTATTACAATGTAAAGAATGCTAATTGGCATCCCATACAAGCTTATAAGAAAATAAATGTTCAAATAAGATTCATGACGGTGTATAGTTGGCATCAAAAGCGCAATTTTTGGGTAGCTTTAAGAAATTCCAAGTCAGGCTATATCAAGATATTCCCTATTCAGCTACACCAATCTACATTTGCTTCTTCCCGTGACAATGGGTTTGCTTCTTACCAAACATACCTGAAATTTTAAAAATATACAAAGTTTAAACGGGAAGAAAAGGTCAAATTGATACAGTAATTTCAATTACAACATGCACAGACATTCTCTTGCAATTGCAGGATAAGAAATCATAAAAGAAATAAGGTCGCATTTCCAAGCTGGTCTAGAGCAGTTTAAAAAAACACTGCTAAAATTGCAATATAAGTGTCTTCAACAATAATTGAAGATTTTGAACACTATTATTTTTTATTCAAAGGCTGTGGAAGTATTGCGTACAAAAAATCTACAATTCTACATTTACTTGCATATTCAGAATTGGGAATGGGAGCTGAATCGGATTCTAAGATATAAAGGGCTCTCTGAATGGTATATCGCTGCACTACAAAGGATTTACATCAATTGAATCATTTGGATGCCAAGAATATAAATATATAATCCCCCTGAGAATTGTATGTTGCTGTGCTTATTTCGGCTTGGATCTCTAATTTACAATGACTGCAGTGAAGGAAATAATTGGTGAAAAAGTCTCAACTTTGAGTTTTTGACCAATGGTTATCATCAGATCATTGTAGAAGTCCGTAAAGATGTTGTACATGTATAGATCCGAGTTTTCTAAAATTTGCATATAGTCTAATAGCCCATAGTATGGTCGATAGAGACAAATGTAGAAGTTTAGTGACGTAAAAAAGTATTTTGTTAAGAGTTTGCATAGGTGGAGATTGGAGAAATGTCAGAGTGTGCTGTTTACTACATGCATGTCAAATATTCTCTGCAGACTAGTGACATGCATTCCTAAATAAGTGAATAAAAACTAGCAGAATAACCATATATAAAATTATGTATCATTATAATCTAGTGAACTACCAGCAGGTTAAGAATTGGCCAAATTCAATTTATGTCACTAATTAAAAAGACAGAGGAGAGCACTACCTCTTGAAGAACTGAGTAACGTATCGTAAAACAAAACACATTAATATAATCACCACAATATCTACAAAAGTTTAGGAACTCCAACAAGCAGTACCACAACAGACAAGGCAGCATATGAATTTAAGAAATTCCTTAACTTCTTTGTCATAATTCTCTAACATAGTTTCAGTTGTCTTTCTAACCAAAGGACACCAAAACCACCATTGGACAGACTAACTTATAAGTATGTGATAAACAAATTTCCAACAATTGATGAATCTTTTTAAAGAAAACCCCACATAAATATCTAGAAATGATCAAAATTTTGCATTCCAGGAGAATTACAAAGGAAAAACAAATAAAGGAGTTAAAATCCATTTAGAATAGACTATAGAGTGGAAAAAAGGATACTGAAGGTACAACGCTCCCACCAGTCCAACATATACAGCCCAAAAGTCACATTGTAAAGGTAGATCTTGCGCTGAATCCAATTCATCTCTTCCAGCTGCAAAAACAAATTTTCATTTTTGGGTCAGTCAGAATCAAGTCAAATAACTGAAACATTTTTTTCATATAAAATCTTTGAAAGTGTTTTCATCAGACTTAGTGCTTGTTTGGTTTCACGTTATATTCTCTAGAATTACGTTGAAATATCACTTAATGCAATTTTAGGTAAATTTTCACATATATGATTCCAAATTAAAGAATTGATTATGGGTCCAAGGTTGAAATAAATTTAAGTAGCTTAATGCTACTTAAATCACATCACTTCGAAATCAATTTTTTTCAATAATTATCGAAACAAACAGTTAAGAAACACATAAGCATTAACTATTTGTTGCAATGCCTTCAAGTGTATTCCCTATTAATATTATTTCTTATACATATATGGTTAGGGAATTAATTTTTACATATAGCCTCGCACAGTAGCTTTTTTTATTTTTATTGAAAGGCCAAGATGAATATAATATTAAAAAACACTCAGTTTTAGCACAAGTAGTGCTCGAAACCAAGACAGAAACAGTATACTACATCATACTTCAAAAGACCTCTAGCTAACACCCAGAGTATAAATCCAACACAGAGAAATAGAAAAAAAAAAAAAAAAAACTTTAAATACCAACTATATTTCTCTGCTCACTTCCTGCTGCAGCATATTACCAATCTTTAAACCTGCATAATTCGAAGCAACCAAAGGACCAAAAGCACATCATCGATTCTGATCATATGAAAGCATCCAAAAGCACATTAACTTTGAGTTAAAATCCATTTATTCTTTTCCTGCAACACATCTGAAAGCATTCCCTTTTATTGTTTTAACTGCCTTTTATCTGTTTAAAATTGGACCATCTACATCTAAGTTATGTATGCAGCAGATCCAGAACCAAGTGCCCACCATGTTTTCGATCCATATCCCCAACTGATATCTGAGAATAATTTCATAACTTTGACCGCTTCCATAAGTCTCCAAACTTGAACATAATAATATCCACCAACTCATTCGCCCAGTTTGGTCCCTCAGCATAACTATCCCATGCCATTGCACAACATGTCCCATTGTCACATATAAATTCTTTATTCAGCAACTGCCAATTCCAACGTCCACCAGTCAACAACCTTATACAACTGATTTCCCATATTTCAACCTCCAACATTCTGCATCATTATTCAAAAGATGTATTGAACTTTCTCCAAGACACACTGTCTAGGATTTTATATCGATGATGTCAAAGAATAAGTAAAACCTTTCCTCCATGCCGTTAACCATCTCCAAGAATGAATATGAACATCCTCAACTATATCTTGCATATTAAACCAAACGCACCCTACTTGTTTCAACCCAGGAAGCATGCAATTTCAAATCTTTTTTTTAAAATATGAAAATTAAAGAAAATAGGAATGAGAATTGACTAATTAGACCAAGGCCACAAAAGTAGATGAACAAAAACAAGACTCTACAAGCAGAATAGCTATCCCTATGACTATGAGCGTGCAACAACCAAAACAAAAGAAAAAGCCATCCTGTGCCACGAAGAGAATCTAAGAATCTAAGCATCAAAATCATTACCAAGATTAGCATGGAAATCGAACAGAACAATAGATTTTGGAATCGGTGTTTGTTACCTTGAGATTCGGGATCGAGACACGAAATTCGTAGGGATTGCGGTGGTTTTGCGCTTCAGATCGCCGAGAGAAAGGAGGACGAGCACGACCAACAACGAAAGAGAACACTGCGTAGGAAACTCAGAAATCACAAATGGTAACAATTTCTCTGTTTTTTGTTTTTTTACAACGTAAGTATTCGCTTTTTCTAATTTGTTTTGCATTATCATTTGGCGGCTCTAATAAAATTGGAAACGGATCGCCGAGAGAAGCCCTTGGATGTATATGAACGGATGGGATTAAAAGTTATAAAAAAACTCATATCCAAAAGCCAAACAACCTAACATCTCATTTCTAGATTACCTGCCTATTGGTAGTACTTTAGGTTATTCATTCATTAATAAATGCTTCATTTTTATAATTAAAATTTATAATAAATAGGATTTTTTAAAATACATAAATTATATTGTAATTGAAATTTATAATAAAAAAATATTTTTGCCAGTGTATAATTATATTTTAGTTTACCATAAATAATGTATATTGTAATACAATATTATTTTAAATTATTGAGAAATTGTTTTTTAAATTATCAAAATTGAATTAAAAGTAAAGATAAATTGAAATAAATAAGTTGTTAAGAATCTGTAAAAAAATGTTAAGAAAATAAAATACACGGATAAGATTAAAAAAATTATTTGAGATAATAGAGAAAGAATTATTTTGAGATAAATGTTGAATCAAAATAAAATTAAGAATATATTTGAAAGAAATAAAAATCTAAATATATAAGAGTAGGATAAGATATGTGACTTAAATGAGAGTGAAAATGACTCTTACAAATGTTTTTATCATCTCAATCTACTTTCTTTTTTATCTTTAATTGTATATTTAATTTTCTTAATTATTGATCTCTTTTAATTACTTTTCTTATTTCAAGTGCTTCCTAATGTCAATTTCAAAAGGATAATTTGAAGTATTAACAATAGCAATACACTTTTTTATATTATTATTAAATCACGTGAGAAATTTGAGAAATTTTATTTCCTTTTTTAGAAATTGATTTTAATTATTTTTTCTCAAATTCAAACCGGTTTATAATCAATTGCTATTCCCAGTGGTTTCACTCTTGGGTAAGATTACTGATCAGCAGACACCATGGGCTTCTCCATGTTTTCAAAAGCCTTTTCCAAGCCCAAAGCGGTATCATCTCATATCTTATTGTTACCAAGAATGCTGGAAGACTAAAATGCTGACGAAGAGTAGCTATATAGATCTTTTTCTTTTTTTTTTTTTTAATTTATGGTTTCAATGTTGTAGATGTATTTGGTTTTTATAGGTGTATAGATCTTATATTCTAACAACTTTAGAGAAAGTAATATATATACTGACAGGACAAAAGATTTACATCATTAATTAATTAGAAATGTTATGTATGATATCTTATTAACTTTTATAATAAGAGAAAATAAGTTATGTACGAATTGTATAAGACTTGTCATAAACTTTCATGAATGAATATTAAACTCTTGTAAAATTAACTTATTTCTAACATTATTTGTGATCAGTTGACTGTTGCAAATTGCTTTACACTTTTTTTTTTACTGCAAATTGCTTTACACACCTGTGCATCGATTTTGAGCTCATAAGTTTATTAGTAGCAATGTTAAACATAATTATTTCTATATGTGCGAAGTGGAATCTGAAGCAGAAGGGACGAGCCTCAAATTCGTAGTTTCGTACTCGTCGATTGCAGATGTGAGGACAGTCTTTAAACCTATCTATACACGATGGAGCTAATTTTGTACTAGGCGTGAGATTCCCCACTATCCAATTTTAGGAGATTTTGAAAAAGCAAATCAAAGCGTTTTTCTTCACAGAACAAGCACTATTAAGACATTTTTGGTAGACTTTTCACAAGAATAGACAATATATCGTATTGTCAAATTTTGCTAACTCACTAATATATTTATTCCCAATTTAGTCTCTTAGGTGCCAGTTTTTAATATTTATATGTATTTTAACTTATTAAATTTCGTCTAAAATTCATCATATGGGGACTATTGAAGCTCATTTTAATTGTAGTGGAAATTAGATTATGAAATTAATATTATATTTTATACTAATCAACAAAATATAATATTTTTTGTAGTATAATTTTAAATTTACTTTTTCCTTCATATTTCTCACACACGTTAGATTAATGCAAAAGCTACAAATTCCGCAACTACGTTGACAAGCAAGAAAAAAATAATAATTGAATGCATGTTTAAAAAAAACATTACATCCAATACAGTAATCAAGGATTCAAGATCTTTGTTCAACTCTTTTGATACTTATGCTAGATTATGGCTACTTGCTTTTATAAAATTCTATAGTGCAAGACAACTATACCAAACGTTGTTTTTTGTGGTAATTATTGTGCCTCTTAGTGACAGTTTAAATATAACTGCTAAAACATTTGCTAACAATTAGATTATGGTGTATTCAGGATCGATAAAAGTATTCTTGAATATTTTAGTGAGTGCAAGTAAAATACTCATTTTATTGTAAGAAAGCATTTTATTAGTTTTTGCCTATTAAATATTAATGTTATAAATTAACCTTTTACATACGAATGCTTATTTACCACAAAGTATAATCGAATATGTATTTTACTAGCCATTAGTTTCTTTTAAGTACAAAACCATTAGTTTATATCACAATATAATTGTTTTAAAATAAATTTTGTTAGTAATACAAATTAGCATACATATACTTTCTAGTTAGCGACCTATCTTTAGTTCAAATGAAACTGAACTCAAATCTTTTAAAGATATTTAGATAATGTTTTTGACAAAAATTAATTATCAATAAACTGATAGATATTATACATTAAGGTTCCAATGATCCAAAAAAATAGTATTTTTTTCAGTTTTTTTAATAAAAAAATGGATATATATATATATATATATATATATATATATATATTCTCAAATTTTAACGCTTCAGTTTTCATCTAGAGAAAAATTCAAGTAAACATTAGCCACCTACCATAGTCACACTCAGCACTAGACATGGACAATCTTGTGTTGTTGGTCATATATACTAAAAAGTCCCTATACATATTAACTGATCCCTAGCTATAACCGTGCTTATTCAAGAATTTCCCCTCCATCAAAGACATGAATTGATGAATGATGAGGCTGCGTGATTAAAACTAAAAGGCACACATCAGCACCAAAAAAAGGAGAGAAGTGAAAAGTGCACTTTCATTAGCTGTCTAGGACGGGCCAAGGATTGTGGAAAACGAAACATCACACGCACAGGTTGGGCCGGATTGGTGAAGCAAAGTAGCAGTTGATGATCCCACTTTGGTTTAGGCCAAGGGTGAAAGTAAAACATGGCATGCCCTCTTAAAGGCATTTATTTATCTTATGATTTCATTCGTGTGCATCTAAATTGAAACCCGGGACCCCAAAAGCAACACAACAAATTAAACATTCCCCTAAGGTGCAAATGAGTTTTCACTTTCTGAGTCCTCTGAGATGGGAGTGGTGGGAAGCTACACACTAAGGTGCAGGAACCAAGCTAGATTACTAGCTATAGGATGGACCATGATGCACATGGCAAGGGGTTAAATCTCGCTATCTTGTGGCCCCAATTAGATACCAATGTATGGTTGGTTCTCTTACCCCCTCTCCCTCACCCTCAGTGCAAATGCATGAACCCAACACTTGGACCCAAAACGAAATATCGGAAGAATCTTTGAAAGGTACAATTATATATGCCTCTGAACATGAAATGGTCCAAATGTTATATTGTCTTTCCGATTTTTCATGATATTTTCCTCCATGTGTTTTAAGTATCTTTCGCGTACGTCTGGAATTCGTTGATTAGGTTCAAGTTACTCTAATTTTAAGCATTTAGATTCTCTATTAGCTTAAAGTTATATACAAGATAGTTATCATCTTTTAAGTAGAATGGTAAATAACAACTGTTCACAAATGTTCATGATATTTTGCATGGTATTAAAATTCAAATATGTTAGTCTCCTACACACAAAATAATTGTTGTAATTGGACAAGTAAACAGGTGTTTATCTTTGACTTTAGTCAAAATTAGTTTGGAAAGGTTGGCAATATTTATGTGTCTAGTATAGGTTTTCCGTAGAGTTTGAGGTTGTCTACCCAAAGTGAGTGTGTAATTTATCAAGTCCAACCTAAATTATATACTAATTTCTAAGATGGTGATCTAATTTAATCATATATCTTTGCGGTCTTCGGAGATAAGATATGATTAGATCATATCTTTTATACTTTTTGGGTTAGAGGATTAAGTAGGTATGAGATCATGATACACATAATCTTTAAACTGGATTAAACGATACTCTATCAATTGGGTCGTAGATAGCTCTTAGCTCAATGATGATAGAAAGGTACAATATGTAAATAAATATAGCATATGAAAATGTTTGTTATAAGATGCTTCGAACAAAGGTGGATTTCTCCATTCTGGTTCAAATATATTCAGCTAGAGCGTGATATAAAACAAAAATCGTACTAGAAAATACGAATGATCAAACAATTTTTAGAGTGCAGTGCATTTGCTTTGAGGTAATAGGTACCTCTTGTTATTAACATATATAGCTAAATAATTGACTAACTGGAAAGAGTCACATTACTCTCTTGTCCGACGTTCATAATTAAACAAAACGTAGTGATTTCTAATCCAGGTTCTTTTACTAATTATGAAATATTGGACAGAAATCTTAATTTCATGGTACTCTTCTTTATTTTCTTATCTGGATACAATTGTTTCAACCAAATTGTTCATTAATTGTTACTCTGTATATTGGCTCATTACTATCAATAACTACAGTGTAGTTTTATCCAAAGAAGGAAAAAGGTAAATAATGAAGGTTTATAACTTCAAGGTTATAACTTGCGTTGTGAAATTTGGTCCGATTCGGTGGATAAGTTGGTTCGAGACCCGATGATTTAATTAGATCTGTAGTTGATTTAGGATAATTTGATCAAATTTGATTAAATAAGTTACCAAATTTTACTTGGATTAGTTCGACATGACTGATTTTTTAAATTTTTTTAAATTTTAAATTTTGAAATATGGATGGATTTTTCTTACTTAAATAATGTTAATTATATATTTATATATAATAGATAAAATATAAAATTTTAAAATTTTAATATATACTGAATCAAACCAGGTCAATTACGACCCACTGATTGAATCACTGACCCTCGACCGATTTAATAATGAAATCGAGTTTCACAACTATGCTTATAAGTTGGATTAACTTTTCGACTTTCTTGGAAAGCCTAAGTAACTTTCATAACAAAATGATTGAGATTCAATGCCAAGTTGCTTTACTAAGTACATATATAAATATTTTTCACTTTCCTTTTAGAAAGTGAAACTCTTCTACTACTAGCTAACATCGAAACAATTCTACTTCCACCTGCAAGACACTAGTCTGATATGTGAGGGCCATTGAATTAAATTAGGGCTCTGGGCCATCAAGATTTTACAACGTTAAGCTCTGACGCCTTTGATGCAGTAATTGAAAAATAGTTAAGCGGATCTGAATTAATTAATTAGACTCAGAAATTAAAAAATAGTTTGGATCAATTTTTTGCTTTCTAGAAAGACAAACTCAATTTATGCCTGCCATGTTTTGAGTTTTTTTTTAAAGACAAAACTGAATATTATTGGAAAAAAAAACTGATTTTAACATAAGGAGTGTCTCAAACCAGAAAAGAAGTACAAAGGAATTCTCCAAATCCTATTTGATAGATTATACCAGCACGATAACAGCAAACTCAAAACTCCACTGGTTGCATTGTGGCATTTCTTTTCCTCTCTTAACCTGGCTGAGTTTGTTTTGAGTTGACAAATTATAAAACTAACAAACTTTATCCGTTTTGATGTATAATGAAATTTTAATTTGCTTTCATTTTATATTTTTAAATAAAATTTATTGTAAGCCTACATGGAGTTGTAATTGGATCGAGTTAAAAGAATCATATTTAATTTGGACTAAAAAAGGAACACTATGGATGAGGAATAATTTTATCTTATACATATTGATTTTTTCCCATCTTGAGACACGTTTAAATTTAAAGTATTTTTGATTAGATATTTTAGTTAAACTTTAATTTTTTTATTAGTGAAAAATTTGTTTGATTATTTGATAAATATATATATTTTTAATATTTTTTGAGATGCTATTTGAAATTGTATTTTTTAAATGTTGTCTTCTAAGTTTTATATTTATTTCATTATTATTTTTAAATATTTATTAAAAAATTAATATTTTTATTTAAGATAAAATTATATTATTTTTATTCTTTATATAATCATATATTTTTCAACTATTTCAACAAATAACTTTACCATAACTCTATCATTTATGATTTAATAAAATAGGCTTCTAACTAACTTTTAAGCTAATTTTCTCACACATAACTTTATATTAATTACACTTTTTCTAATACATTTTTAACTTATTTTTCATTATTAGATGAAATCTATGTAAATTTTATTAAATGATATTGATCTATTTTATTAAATTTTATATGTGAAATAATACATTTCTAATGTACGTACCACATAAACATGTTTCTTCTTGTGGCAGAATTGAATTGGCAACATTTTGACCTTTGGTTACCCACCATGGTATAACTTTATAATTGGAGTACTCCCACTTCCGCTGATCAATGGCATTTTGTTTGGTGAAAAGAAAAAGGCTAATGGTTCAAAAAATACTTTTTAGAATGCACTTGGTGATTTCAAAAGATACTTTTAACTTTTTTCATATACTACCTTCATTTAAAAAAAAAAAATCAACCTTAAAGGATACCATGAAATGTTTTGTGAAAATAAATGCAGTCTATCCATCACCAAAGCGAAAACATGATTTTTTTTCTCCCTTGAAAATCAGTTATATGATGTTAGAGGTATTTATAAACAAATAATGATAAAACTTATTAATTTTTTTTTCTCTCATTACTAGTTATTAATACGAGAACATCCAAATCATATGAATGATGTATATACCTCGTACACTAACCAAACTGCAGAAATTACAAAAAAAAAAAAAAATACTGTAATGCTTTTTTTCTATTTGACAGTGAAATTATACAAATGTTGTTCTGAAATTAATTCAATCAGCATAACATTGTTATTAATTACCTAAAAAAAAACATTGGTTATTTTTTCTTATACTAAAAAAACATTGGTATCCTCAAAAATTATTTATTCCAAATGTTTACTATTGGCGTTGTATATTAGACGAGCCCAAACTATATTCCCCATTTTCCTCCAAGAAATGAGGATTGATAGTGATGCGTGCTTTGCTAATTCGCTCGTGCTGAGAACGATGAATAACCCATCTATGATCTAGGCCACCCTTCTCCTTTTTATATGCCTAGCCATAATTAACACCCATTTCGATGCTTTGTTTGGTGTAAAAAAATGAAGGGGAAAAAGGAAGAAAAAATACAGTAAATGGTGGGATAATTTTAAGGTTGTTTGGTAGAAATGAGAATGGAAAAAAAAAGGTTAAAATTTTAGTTTCTCTTAATTTGTTATGTAAAAAGTTGAAATAAAGAAATAATATATATATATATATATATATATAATTAGGTAAATATCCTTAATAAAAAAATAGATATGTAAGAGCACCTTTAGCGCTAGATCCCAATTTGGGATCTTAGTTTACTTTTTGGCAGATCCCACAGTGCCACGTAGGATTGAAGATCTTCTAAGATATGTAACATTTTTTCCTTCATTGGTAGATCTCAATTTGAGATCTTAGATAACTTTTAATGGGTCCCACATGGATCCCACTTTTAAATTTTTTTAATTTTGATTAAATTAAATTTAATTAATTCAGTAATAAATTTTAATTAACCAAACATAGAAAAAAATATATTAATATTAAGAAATGATAAAATTTAAATAATTTTATTTATAACTAAATGTTAAATAAGTGAAAAATACATAAAATTGATAATAAAAAAGCAAGACATTAATTTTAAAGA
>PYAF01005706.1:180610-196627 GCA_007407185.1 Glycine tomentella
GTACACACACACTCTAGCTCTCTCTCTCTTTCAATTACACAGAGCACACACCCCACTCCAATTGGTGTATTTCTGTGATCTTCTGCTTCAGGGTATCATCCTCCATTGATATCCTTGGACTTGCAGAGTTAGAGTGATCCAACATCAAACACGTAGCACTTCGGTGTTATACATTTGTGTTCTGAGAACATACAGAACAAAAAGTCTAATTAATATTGTGTGTTTATGAATAATTTTATATTTTTCCATAACATTTCCTATAACTCTTCTCACTAACTAAATAAAGAAAAAATAAATATATGTTTAAAATATTTAATATTCATTATGTAGAACATAATGAGGATTAATAAAAATATATATAGAATTTTATGATTCATATAAACCTTTTTAATTGATGAAGTTATTCAAATATTTTATAATTAAACTTAAATAAATTAACTAGTCATTAAAGTAGTTAAGCAGAACTGAAGTTCTTAACTAGTTTTTACAATAAAGTTGAGGCATTAGATTTTTCTTAAAATTTATACGCATGGATGAGTGTTGTTTTTAAATAAACAATGTTTAATCCACTAAATTCAGTACGTATGGTGATGGGGGATTGAGAATAATATGCATGGAATGATAGATTTTAATTTTTATACACAAAAAAAAAATAAGATTTATTTAACACATTACTGTATTAGAGTTGGTATAGCTGTGAAAGTTTAAATAATTTGTACGTAACTTAAACTTTATTATCATTTTTGTAAGAAAAACAATTTTACGAATGACTTGGTATACATTCATTAGCAGTAACTTCTTAAATGAGACCCGTAATAATCACCTTCGACATCTCTCCTATGACCAAGGAAAATAAACTATTATACTTTAGCGATGTATATTTATTTATTTAGAAAGCTTCTACTTTTTTTTTTGATATATTAGAAAGCTTCTACTGATAAAAAAGAAAGAAAGCTTCTATCTCTTACCCGCAGCGTTTGTACCACAATTTTTTAGTTGGAAAGAAAAAAACATCATGGAATCTAAATTTTCCATGAGTAAAATGTGATATTGATTTTACTTTTCTTTTCTTTATTATTTATTTTTATGTTTAAATTATGCCTATTTATAGAAAGTCGAGTGTAAAAAATAATTCAATGGCTATTTTTTTTTATTTGTATGGATATTCTCCTTGGGCATTGAATTTATTACTTCTTATTTAATCTCCCAAGATTTATGGATTTTTTAATCGGTGAATTTTCTTTTTCTTTTTTCCTTGTAACTACTAGCGTATCTTCATGTGGATTTATTGAGATATATTATACCATACACAGTAGACAAATAATTTCCAACATTGATAATCTCAAATTAATTTTGACACAAACACGAACAAAATGACCATATGTCATGTTAGTTGTATTAAAGTCTATTTTGATAGACTTTCCTATAGTTGTGACACTAGTTAGAAGAATACTTTTATCATAAAATAACAATGAGAGCATATTTATTTTAATTTTAAAATAAAACTTATTTACCTTAAAAAAAATGAAAAACCAAGATCATAAATGAATTAAAGAAATAAAAATATATAATTAAATAATATTTTTCCATTTCCCCTGAGCATATCTACGGAATATTAATTTGCAATTAATGAAGATACTCACGGTCCTTACCATGTAGCCAAATTCACCTATAAGGTCTATGCCATAGCCTAGAAATAGAGTAATATAGAGGCCATACAATTTTATAGCTTTATTGCGTGTACTTAATTTGAGCTTTTCACGGCAGTAACAATGAAGTATTAGTGGCGCGCAGTGGTATAAAAATTAAAGTGAATTCACAAAGTCCAAACATATTTTTCCCACATTGAATCTTTTTTTTATTTGCGAAATGGTAATATGTTATACCATTATCCTTCACAAAAAGAAAAAAAAGAAGAATGGTATATCGTCAACACAAAAAAAAAATAATTTAATAATATTTCAAATGGTTATTAAACTTAATAAACAAGTAGTTATTTTTTTTACAAGCAGCAATAAAAATTTATGTGTAAAATGAAGTAAAACACAAAAATGGAAACAAAGTAAAACACCAAAATGTATCTTTTGGATCTTATCTGTTAGTGTTGCGTGGAGTTTCATCGGGGTTCGAGCTCGGTCACGAGCGTTTTGTTAAATATATTTTTATAATTTATTCCAGGTTAAATATTTTTATTGAGTTTCTATGGGGACATATAAAAAAAAAAGAAGATTAAAATAAGAAAGTGTTGTACTTATAGACACATATTTATACTATATAATAATTGATTGATATTTGGGGGAGAGTCGTGTGAGAAGTGAGGGAGAGAAGCAGTACTAATAGTGTTAAAAAAAGGAAACAGAAAATAGGAGAAGAGAAAGGAAAAGAAGAAAAGAGAGGGTTTGGTTTGGTGAGTTAGCGAAGAGAAAGGATGAAGAGGGAACGCGAGCAGCTTGGTTCCAACGCAGGGACCTCAAGCTGCGGTTATTCAAGCGGAAAATCGAATCTTTGGGAGGAAGAAGGAGGCATGGACGAGCTTCTTGCGGTTGTGGGTTACAAGGTGAGGTCATCGGACATGGCGGAAGTCGCGCAGAAGCTGGAGCGTCTCGAAGAAGCCATGGGAAATGTTCAAGATGACCTCCCGGAGATTTCAAACGACGTCGTTCATCACAACCCTTCCGACATCTCCAACTGGCTCGAAACCATGCTTTCTAATTTTGACCCTCTCCCCTCCGAAGAGCCGGAAAAGGACTCCGCCTCGTCGGACTACGATCTTAAGGCTATACCGGGGAAAGCAATTTATGGAGCTAGTGGTGCTGGTAGTGACGCGCTACCAAACCCTAAGCGCGTGAAAGCCGACGAGTCAAGGCGCGCAGTGCTTGTCGTTGACTCGCAGGAGAACGGGATCCGCCTCGTGCACAGCCTCATGGCGTGCGCGGAGGCCGTGGAGAACAGAAACCTCGGCGTGGCGGAGGCGCTGGTGAAGCAGATCGGCTTCCTCGCTGTTTCGCAGGTTGGAGCTATGAGGAAGGTCGCAATCTACTTCGCCGAAGCGCTCGCGAGGCGAATCTACAGAGTCTTCCCTCTGCAACACTCTCTCTCCGATTCTCTTCAGATTCACTTCTACGAAACCTGTCCATACCTCAAGTTCGCGCACTTCACCGCGAACCAGGCTATCCTCGAAGCGTTCCAAGGCAAGAACCGCGTTCACGTGATTGATTTCGGAATCAACCAGGGGATGCAGTGGCCGGCGCTGATGCAAGCCCTAGCGCTTCGCACCGGCGGTCCTCCGGTTTTCCGGCTCACCGGAATCGGACCGCCGGCGGAGGACAACTCCGACCACCTCCAGGAGGTAGGGTGGAAGCTCGCGCAGCTGGCGGAGACGATCCACGTGCAGTTCGAGTACCGCGGCTTCGTCGCGAACAGCCTCGCCGATCTCGACGCCTCCATGCTCGATCTTCGGGAAGACGAGGCCGTCGCTGTGAACTCTGTCTTCGAGTTTCACAAGCTCCTCGCGCGCCCCGGCGCGGTGGAGAAAGTTCTCTCCGTCGTGCGGCAGATTCGGCCGGAGATTCTCACCGTCGTCGAGCAAGAAGCGAACCACAACGGACTGAATTTTGTCGACCGGTTCACCGAGTCACTGCACTATTATTCAACCCTATTCGACTCGCTGGAGGGTTCGCCTGTAAACCCTAACGATAAGGCCATGTCGGAGGTTTACTTAGGGAAGCAAATCTGCAACGTGGTGGCGTGCGAAGGAATGGACCGCGTGGAAAGGCACGAGACACTGAACCAGTGGCGAAACCGGTTCGGTTCGACCGGATTTTCTCCGGTTCACTTGGGTTCGAACGCGTACAAGCAGGCCAGCATGTTGCTCGCGCTTTTTGCGGGTGGGGATGGGTATAGGGTGGAAGAAAACAATGGGTGTCTCATGTTGGGATGGCACACTAGGCCCTTGATTGCCACCTCCGCGTGGCAACTCGCTGCAACTCGCTGAGTCGACTCGCCGATTCCTCAACCAGCTTTTTTTGTTTTAATTTTAAATTAATTTCTATTCAGGTCCACCGAAAAAAAAAAAAAAAAAAGGGAACTTGTGGGGATGAGAGGGCAGTGTGTAAATGTGCTATGCTGAGCTGTGAGCACTGATTGCATTAGACTGAGACCCACCATTGTCTATTTTTCTGCCCCAACTTATGTCTCCTCTCTCCAACCCTTAATTTACCTATTTTGCCTTTGCCTTAGGATTTTCAGATTTTGATTTTCTCCTCTCTTTTTTTTTTTTTTTTTTTTTTTTTTTTTTTTTTTTTTTTTTTTTTTTTTTTTTTTTTTTTTTTTTTTTTTTTTTTTTTTGTAAACCTTGAATTTTATTTTGCTTTCTTTTGGGTTGGGATGGTTGGAATCTCTTGTAATTTTTCAGGGTTGGAAAATCAAAAAGCTTAATGTGTATTTATTTTATTATGGTTTAATTAATATATTAGTAGTATTATGTAGCTTACTGGTGATATACTAATAAATTAGAATCTATTTTTAGTGTTTCCTTTCATTTGAAGTAAGTGATTTTTGATGAATAAGATTGGTATGAGCCATCATTGTCAAATTAAGAATGATTGTAGCCCTCTGTCTGGGCCATGGAGCCAGCCAGCTTTGATAGAATTGGTATGACAGACAAGTAACCAAAATGGAGAATCCGCGGCTCGCTTAGCTGCATTGCATTAGGCATTAGCACGGATAAAGCAAGCACCTTGCCCTGTCTGGCATACATTTCAAGAGTTGAGTGCTACACAGCATCAAAGTGGATGGAACTGTAACTGCAAACGCATGTATTTTTTTGCATAACAAAATTACTGCAATCTCAGCCGAATCCCCTTTTGTGTCAGACAAAGCTCAGTCATCAGAAAATGAAGAATTCAATTAAAATTATAGTAATTCAAAAAAAGGATCACCCCCACTTTAATGTCCAAGATCTTCTTATAATGCTATTCCCCCCCTTAAAAAGTTTCACTTTTAATGGTTATTCCCTTGTAATAATTGTCCTACAGATTGATTGCCTTGCTTCTGCATACTTTTTCCACCTTTTTCAAGTTTCAGTTCTTTCTCTCCTTTGCCGGTTACATGGGTTTATTCCATATTATGATCTTATTTTCTCTATATTGATGATCGTGATAACTGTTCTTGTATATAACTTTACTGTTCATTAATATACCCTAAATGCCTAACTCAGAAAGTATCTTAAATAAAGCAGCATAAAGATCACTCTGGTCAAGGCAAGAATCAAAATCACCATTGGCTAATTCCTTTATTAACTCGGTGATAACTTTGATTGTACTTAGCCAGCTATAGAATATTAGTATACTATTGGACTTTCCAGGAATCTCGAGTTCCTGAGATCCTCTGCCAGAAACCTGTAATTTTTTTCCACCCTCTCTCTATACTCATCTCCTCTCTATTATTTTCCCCTCAAATTTAAATCTGAACAGTCTGGCAAGTACAGAATGCACCATCAATTTCCCATGGAGTACTCTACTCTATACTATTCTAGTATTCTAATAAAAGTGTAGTAATTAAAACAAAATAATAAATGACCAAAGCATTCTCAGGTGCACTGTTTGTAAATTTGCAATTCCTATTTCGTCCAACTAGTAACGTATTTGATCAGTTATCTATAGTCTAATCCCTCCCTAGTTGGCCGGGCACTCAGTCCATTAGAATAAAACTAAATGATACTTAAGAGAATATCGTCAGCTCATTCCTATAAAGAATCCTCATAACAACCCATATGTTAATTTAGCTGACCCATCTTATATATCACAAACTACAAATTGATTAAAGTTAGGAAAATTTTAAAAATTGAACAATAATTGAATGATAACAAGCACAAAACTTAAAATGCAATAAGTTGACACTTTCCTCCATGCCCACCAGGGTGAGAAGGAACAATCATATGAACCAAAAGAGACTGCTTCATCAGCATGGATAATTTAATTACTGTATTTTTTTCCTGCAGGCCAGTAGATGAGTCAATGAATGAAAGATCCATATGTAGCACTCACTCATATTTGTTTCTACTTATTGGGCCATCTTACTTGGTATATGTTTGCCACCACCTTCTAATGGTATAAATAATGCACCATGTACTATGTACACAGGTTACTTCCTACTTGGTCGGGTCCCCCACCAAAATCTTATTATAATAGCACTTCCACTGTTGAGTGATCTTAAATTTTTTTTTTTTCAGTAGCTGATCACATCAGTTACCTATTTTAATTCTCCACATGCGGCTGTTGCTTTTTTATCTTTTTTTCCTCGCACTTTTTCTACCGACGAGAAAGTATATGAAGTCTCTTTTGGTTACACACATCAGCCACAATAGTTTAAAAGGAAAAAGGTGGAGGAAAAAAAAAAGGTATCTCCATAAAATCTTTTTAACAAATTATGAGTGAGTGGTACTTAGAGAAGCCAAGTCAAACCAAAATTGCTGCTTGCCGGGTGCCTATTCTAGGATCATGAAACTAATTATGCAAAAAATTTGAGTGAGGGATTAACTTAGTCAAACTATTATCTGTGTGCGAATTCTTCAAATTGTGGAAGGTGCGGTTGATAACTACGACATACATATAGACTACATGTATTGTATTTTTTTTTTTTTTTTATCGAAATCAATCCTGTTTGATCCTATTAAGATTACTAAAAAAATAAGTCTGGATAACATTTATATATTAAAGAATTAAACTAAAATAATCTTGCACAAGTTAATTTATATGCTTAATTTGACATAGATAGATGTACGTAGAAGTCAAGGTGTTTGTTAAACAAGATGTATTATTGGAACAAGATGGTGAATGATAATGCGGCGGTGGCTCAGCATAAATGTGTGTGGAGTCACATTGGGATGATGGAGAGTGTCCGAGAGAGTCTGAATCACTCGTGTGGTTAGAACAGTTAAGCATGTGGGGGACCTGAATGTGACCTTGCTGCCGTTCTTGGACGGTAAACAATGCTCAATTGTTTGTGCATGCCCTTTGAGCTTTGTTTGACCATAACATCACCCTATCTCCCACTCTTCCACGTTTTTGCTTCTCTTGGTTTTCCTTTTCTTTATGAGTTTCCTAAAATCCATACCATACCCCACTCTTTTTTTTTTTTGTTTATCACCATCCATCCATACCCCTATGGCTTTTTATTTTATTTTCATGGGAGATCTTGTTCATCCTTATCCACTTCATTGTACGAACGAATACTTGTTTGCTGTTATTATTATTATTATTATTATTTATAAACATGATATTAGTAGGAAATATCATATGTTAGAAGTCATGATAATTATTATTGGGACAGTTACTAACACGATTTATTTCATATTTAAGAACAGATTCGAATCCTTAATCATTTGTTCAAGAAATACAATCTCTTATTAATTTGCACACAGTTGTTGGTACTTGTTTCCTGTTCATTCATGGGAGTGTGCATTCATTATATTATTTTGGGAACGCAGAAATTAAATTAAAAATAAACATTAAATAACTTTAAAGAATTGGTAATTCAAAATGCTATAAGATAGCAATTTCAATTGTTATACACTTATTACTTATACCATGTTTAGTTAACGGATAAAGAAAATATAGAAATTCATTGTGCTTGAAACATGAAGAATATGTTATCCTTAATACGAAATTTTGCCACTCTCGCTCTTTTCTGCAGGATTTCATTAATAAATTTTATATCACTTTGTCGTATGGAAGTTTTATGTTTATCTTTCTTCATAAATTTGATAGCACCTGACCTATTTATTAATGCTTTAAAATAAGTTGAGTTTGAGAGATAAATTCTGACTTTTTTAATATAATTTTATTTTACAGAAGTTAAATCTAAAAATATACATTCCCCATTTTTCTAGTATGCATGTGAGGATGAGTAGATGACACAATTATCTATATCCGTAAATAAAACTAAATAGAGAATGAATTTGGGAAGTTTATTTTCCCCCTTCCTTGAGAAAGCATGTGATTTACTTTTACACTCGTTTATAAAACAAGTTGAGACTGGATAATGAAATACCCATACAATAAATAACGAACACGTGATATTACTTAAATACTTTTAACTATTTAAATAAAATTTAATTTTCCTGCAACAAAATGTTTACTATTATAATTTATTTCCAATAATTATGTTTTCTTAAATATTCTTTACAATTTTAATTTATAATAAATTAATAGATAATATCCATACATATTCATAAATATCTATCAAACTCGTAGTACATTAAATAAAAATATTCATTCAAAATATTTTTCTTAAATGGCACATTAAATCAACAATGATTTGTTCAAAAGTGGTTAGGGTTTAAACTTTTTAAATATTTGGTCAAGAGTTTAAATTCTGACTTATGTGTATGAAAAAATCATTGATAGAGAAGGACAATCCATCTATTAGTATCAACAAATTTTTTGGAGAAGTTTTAAAATCATTATGATAGACCAAGATACTCCTTTACAATCATATGGAAAAAAAAAAAATTAACCCATTATAAAGCTATGGTACTAACTCAACAGTAATGCCCATGCATTCTCCCCGTCCTTGGCTCATATTCTTTTAAGTTAACTTTTTTAAAAAAATTATAAGATTGTCAATTTTTTAAGGCCTTTTTTTAATCTCTTATCATTTTTTTATTATAAAACTCTTATAATTTTTGTTTAATGATCAAGTATTGTATTAAAACATTTAACTTAAATAATGTTCTATAAAATGAGATGCTAAGTGAGGAAATTTATAAAAGTAATGGAGATAAATAATAATAACAATATGTTATAAATTTAAACTCTGTTTTAAGTATATGAAAAATCCTGTAATGAAGCTAGTAAAATAAAATTGCTACCAAACACCTCTATTTTAGTTGAACAAAATTATAAATTTGTTAAAATAAATTATTAAGTTAACTAAAATAACTTATCAAACACATTCTACATTTTGTGCCCCACAAAAGTACAAAGTTTCAATGCATTACGAGGCATTTTGATCTTTGATTAATTATGTGTACCCTAAATCTATACAAATTTTGTATCTGCAATTATAGTTCTACAGAGGAGGGAGATCCCTAATGCCGAGTCCATCGAAGATGGGAACAATTACATGAAGTAATTTCTGATCAGGTTAAGACCTGGTTAAGTTCATTCGGTATTGGAAGGAAAATTAGCAGATTTTTTTATAAATAGTAATTTTCTTTATTCTGATCTAGTCGAGCTCAAATAATTGGTAAGGTTACTAGATCTATTTCTATGAGATGAGGCGTCTGCTGGTCCAATTCGACTATAAAGGTGGAAGTATCTTTAAAGGGAAAAGAACTCAAATAATATATTTTTAATAAAAAGTTATTAATTTGAAATTGTTTGTAAATAAATTACACATTTGAATCGATAAAGGTGAAAATATCTTTTAAATAGTCTAACTTTTGATAGAAATGTTTAATCGAGTTGTATGATATGTTAAAACGCTCGAAATTAAGAGAAGAAATTAAAAAAATAAAAAATAACATGCAATTAACTGACTAAATAATTAAAAAAGTAGAAAACAAGAAAAATTTTAGATGTTTGAAGATTAAATCAAAATTTTGAGACACTTAGAGACATTTTCTGGAAAAAACTTTTGACCTTTGGGAATTTGCACAGGCCTTCTTCTCTCATTTACGATTGTTTTTACATATCGTACGCCTTAATCGAACATTATATATACATCGCTCCATCTATGCATGACATGTGTCACCCTGTGGTGGAACACGCCTGATCTGGGTGTGACCCCGATCATGCCTAATTTAGACGTGATCAATCATGCCTATTCTGGACGTGACCCACTGCCCCATATGTGTAATTTATTTACAAACAATTTCAAATTAATACTTTTTTATTAAAAATATATTATTTGGATTCTTTTTTGGCTATCTTTAAAGCTACTTTGACACTCAAATCAACATTTAGACAAAAGTAACACACACTTACATACATATATATTGACCCTGTATTGCTCTTTGGCCCAGTAAAAATTGGGAGTGAGGGATTGACGCAACTAGCAACATAGCTTTTTGGATGTTTGGAAACATTTTTGAGAATAAAGGCATTACCTTTTGAGATTTATTTTATTTATTGATAAATATTAGTTTTTAGTAATTTTTTATTTGTTGGAGAATTTAAAACTCATGATGTCTCATGTGTCTCTTCTTTCACCAGCAAGCCATCTTATAACTCCAATTACTTTTGAGATGTAGAAGCTATAATTGTAAGTTGCTGTAAATCACATCCGTAACCTGAAAAATCGTGTTTGAAACGCAAAACCAAACATGCTAACTATGGTGTGAAAAACTTTTAAAAACCATTTGACTTGTGCCTACATCTCCAAAGCAGCTCTTGTCATGGCCAAGGAGTTCTAAAATTTTGGTTTGAACCAATAAATCCTCTGATGCACAAAAACACAAGATGGAATGCCTAGCCCTCGTGACAGTTCATGCTAATAGACACATGCTGGTGCAGCCAACACCTAAGGAGGATAGGGGAAGAGAAATTTAGCAGGGAGACAATTTTAAAGAACATTTACTAAAATAACTGAACATTGTTCAGACATGACCATTCTAGGTCACATACCACAACTGTAGCCTCTTGGTGCTCATAATAGTACCTATTATTATGTTAATTTTTAGTTAGAAAGGAAGGAAACACTTCAAACAAAACAGCTGTCACATAACAGCAAAGACCACAGTGTATTAAACTTACATTATTCACTTGGCAGTAAAAAGTTAAATATTAACCAACCACTACTAGCCACTGAGGCAATAACATTCACTAAAACCTTGTTGATGTTAATTGTGTCTATATCATCTGTTTGATATCACTCATATCAAATATTGATGTCTTTACAACGTTTATTGTGCTCATTCAGACATCAGATTATGATTTCAGAACGCAAGAAAGCTGAATAGGTATAATTTGAAGGAATCAATATACAAAACGGTTAGAAGGAATAAATTTCCAACTTGCTGAACAGAATGAAAACTACAATTTCTCCACTGGATTCAGCAGTTTGTTTTGCCACGAGGGTCTCCAGTACTAATGACGGTGCTGGTAGTGATAGCTATGATATTCACTGCAAATTTTTGGGGTAGGAGGGAGCGAGGCACAGTAAAATAACAAAAATTCAAAGAGTCACCATCATTATTCAATATTCATAAATCACTCTTCACTCTTACTAGGTTACAGCCATTGGTCAATACAATCCAAAGCAGAAGGTATAACAGACTCGAAAGTTATATCAGTTAATGAGAACTTTTTAGTGGATTTAGACTGCATCATAGTTTTATATTCACTACGAGAAAATCAATGAATTTAATTTAAAAAACTTCATTATTTGCTATACATGCATGTATATATCACGAAACACGATCATAACAGCTGGTTTTCCAAATATGATTATACATGCAATCTTGCATACTAGAGAAAGAGTCACATTCACACTCGCGGCCAGCAAAGAGTTATGGCATATTGAAAAGCCACATTTTCTTCTATGGGCACATATGGTGGTCCTGATAACAAATGTGTGTGACTCACATATGGTGGTCCTGATACACATTGATTCCATTGTCTGTACTCTGTGGCATCAATTACCTAATAATATTAAAATAAGAACATTCTAACATACCACTAAAAACACGTTTCTGTCCTTCCAGATGCTTCAGTCGCTATAGGGGGACTAGTAACCCCAGATGCACCATTAGACATAGTGACATAGGTGGTGCTGTAGGCATTTATAACATTGAACAGAATATGTGTTTCACAGTTGAGTGTCGCACATTAACCGGACCAAGGTTCTTTTTCGAACAAGCCATTTAAAGAATGAAAGACCAGTCCACAACACTTTAAATCATAAATGCACAATATGCTAGTCATGTAGGAGTAGCTCTAATTAGCACAGAAATCAAAACTCAGCACAAATCCCTAGAAAACCCTTTCTATAATGTAACACTGATTTATTGTAAAAACATTGAAGAAGTCAGAGATCGGAACTCAAATTTCACCTTGGTCATATTTTGTACACTTGACAAAATTATTTCTACAGGTCCCCCACTGATGCTTTACAGAGAACTCTCACACTTGTATTGTAGTAATTTGTAAGCAAGCATCCAGTTTTAAAACGGTTCTGCATACTGAATGAATTTTTTAATAAAATAAATATAAAGGTTTACTTTGAGTATGCACGATATAATTTAGGAGAGATTATACTCAATTTGAAGTTTATTTAAATGATAGACACTCACTTTCCCTTACTTTACTTAGTAAAGTGACATTCACACCCCTTCTTTAGGGGTGGTGAGTGTTTTTTTAAAAACTAGAGGAAGGTGTGAATGTAATTAAGGAATACCTCGAAAAAGGCAAGTAAAATTAATCAAATATCCTTACTGTAGAATGGAAAACCTAAGACGGCCCTTGAAAGTAAAAATTTACGAATTTAATGTAACGAAAACGAAAGAGCAATAAATACATATTGGTAATAATTTAAAGCCATGTGAATCACGTTAGGTGGACTGAACTAAAGCGAAACCATAAGAGAATATTAGTTAACTAAAATAAGGCTCTCATGATTTTCTTTTTCCTCCATTCTTTGGGCTTGAAACTCTTTCGTCTTTAAGAATAAAAAGGCCCCAGACACAGCCCACAAATCATTTCATTTATATAGTCTGGAATTTTTTTTAAACAGTTTATATAGTATGGTTTGTTTATATCATATTTTGAAATAATGTGTATTGGGTTCCTAAACATTAAATCTGAAGCCCGCTGCAAAACCCGTTAGGGATTTGACGAACGGGTTCTAAGTGACTAAGTTCTATCAAGCTCAATAGACAAAGAAATTTCAGACTCGTGTCAATTGTCAAGGAAAACATTAGCTCTAGAGATCATTGACAAATATTCTAATTAATATGTTATTAGCATTTTGAATTTTAAATAGACTTTAATAAATATGCATTTTCAGTGTAAATTTTTTACATTATAAATTAATCATACTTTTAAGATTAATTGTTATAATACATAGTTGTGATTTAATGATAATCTAAAAATGTTTTACAATTTATGTTCAGATATTATCTATTCATTTAAATAACCAAGATGAAATCATGGTATGTTAATCACAGGATATATATCAAACGATTTTATTTTATTTGTGTGTGTGTGTGAATTAAATGAAAAGGGAAGTGGTACTGGTAGCCACTATAGCGTGAAACTGTGCATGCTTCCGCCCAGATATCATATATCCAAATTAAGAATGTTGTCATTTGTTGGAAAGGAACCTGAATTGAGATGAACATTGAACAAACACTCTTTATTGAGCAATGAATGCTAAAAAGGCTGCAATGGAGAGCCTATAGTACAACCTTCCAGGCATAGATACTATCCTTTTCCTGCTAATAACCATTCCTCTTTTTGCATAAGTTCATATGCAAAACTATTGGTTTAAAACTGATGTGTATCACATTGTACCTTCACTTGGACAGAAGATTACTATACTATAAATGCTAGTGTTGGATCAGTGAGCTGTGCGTGTTAGTTCGAGATGCTCTAATAAATAAATCTCAAATGAATTTTAGAATTATATTTATATGTTCCTCATACGTAAATTGATCTGTGTATCCATATCAGTACGATTTTATACACTTTAGTTATAAAGTTAGTATTATTTTTCTTGCCTTTGGCTAGGAAAAGTTATGAAGAGTCCTTTTTATAAATACAAAATTTAGTGTCCCACTGTCTTGGGTTAACAGGACAGCAGATAAGTTTTAAATTATGAAGAGTCCAATTTGTACTTACATTGTACCTTCACTCAGATTGTTCCGCCAATAAATAATTAAGTTCTCTCAAATATTCGACATAAAATGCGTCTATATAATTTTGGAAACTTGTTTGCATTAATGCAAAAAGGAATTCATACTTTCCAAAGAACAAAACCAGAAAGCAACATATTATGTCATTCTATCGATTGTTTTTCCACGTTCAACAACAGTAAACCAAACATCCTTAGCTTCGGCTCCCTTCATTTCTAAAAAAAAAAAACACTTAACTATACTCATTTATCACTCCAAGAAATTAACCACATTGCTGTCAGACATTTGATCAAACATTTTACTAAATACACATGGGTGGGCAGAAGCATCTCAAGAGAAGTGTTCGATCAATTCTAACTGGTGGGACAGGGAAATGGAACATATTTGGGGGATAGAATATTTCTATAACCTAGAAAGATCAGTGGATATTACCACCCAAAGTAACTCCAAAAATAAAGTAAGAAACCACAGCAGAACCTGACAAACCAGCCATACTGCCACAAAATTAGGTAGAAGCTGGTCCACATGAAAAATTAGCCAAAGCTAGCCAACTTAACCTACAAACTAGAGATAGTCTTCAAAATCTTGAGGAAAGAAAGAATATTCACAACCCTTATCTAGAAAGTGAACTACATCATCAACAAATTGTTGAATCACTTTAAAGAGATTCCTATCCTGTTAGTTGAAAACAACCGACAGAACCGACAGAGAATATCAACAAGTCCCATTGATCCAGATTTCACTCAGTTGGAAGAATATATTCATATTGTATCAATTGATTAATCTATAAGACAAATTATTTCACATGATGCACTTCATATCTTTTCCATTCCCCTGTATCCACTTACCCAAAAGACAATAATGTTTTAAAAGAAAATTTGTTTGAGAAATGGTAAAATAAAAAATTTTTTGTTGAATGATTTCAGTCTCATGTTCAACTCATATTAACTCTGATGACTCTTGGTGATGCATTCGTCTCCCTTCAACCCAAAAATAAGCGCTTGTGACACATGGACACTGTCCATTGTTCAACATCACTTACACTACGAATGTTTTTCACATCCCACCACTTAAATTTAATTTGTTATCTGTTTCACAGAATCTCAATCATTTCTTTTGTTTTAGTTAATTTAATTAGTTAAATTTAATATTTAGCTTTTTTTTTAAAAAAAAGTAGTTGTTTCTCCGTTCTCATTTGTCACGTAGCAATTTTAGGTGCTCTGTTTGGCTTTGGCAAATTTAACCATTCTCGACCAATAGGCTCTAAATAGTGTTCCAGCAACATGGCATTGGGTTGTCATGCCCAACTTGTTAGACAAATGAGACGGAAATTTAAGAGGGGTAAATTGTCTTGTAAAAACTTTTTCCAAGACTCAGTTATTCCAAAGACAATTTCAATAAAAAGTTGTTAATTGATTTGGTTAATTAAGATGCATAGAGGATGTTTTTCATATGGTATATTATTATAATAATGAAAGAATTTTACTTAAAATTGAAAGTCGTAGCACAAAAGATAGTAATCTTGGTTATTTTAGCTAAAATTAGCTTAAAGTTAGAAATTTAGTTGAAAATTGGAAAGGTAGCTGAAAGTCAAAAAGTTAGTTTATAGTTAAAGTTAAAAAATTAACTTATTAAATTATAAGTGTTTAATAAAATTAATTATTGAAGTAGTTAAAAATTGTCAAATGATAGAAAAATAATAAAATCATAATTTATTTAAAGAAGACAATAAGAGAAGTGAATAAATATATTAAGAATAAAAGTGAAATAAAATATAAAAAGGTAAAAGTTTAGACTATGTTCGACAGGAAGTCTCCAGTTTTTTTATTATCTAAAAAATTTATTTGACTGTTTGATAAATAAGTATTTTTTATCGAGGTCTTAAAAAATGTCACTTCAAATAATTTTTGAAAAAATGTTAAAAATTACCAAAAATTACTAAAAAAACTTATTTACTAAATAGTCAAACAAAATTTTCAAATAATAAAAAAAGTTAGAAACTAAGTTAAATATCTTGTTTAACATCAACTTAGTTATTACGTTATTTTTAGGCTTTTGTTACTTATATAATTGATTAGTGCCTCTTTTAATTCTTAAAACAATTTGAGTTTGCATAGATGAACAATACAGTTGATTACCAAACCTTATAATTATTCCATAAA
>PYAF01005706.1:196727-245989 GCA_007407185.1 Glycine tomentella
TCAAACAAAATTTTCAAATAATAAAAAAAGTTAGAAACTAAGTTAAATATCTTGTTTAACATCAACTTAGTTATTACGTTATTTTTAGGCTTTTGTTACTTATATAATTGATTAGTGCCTCTTTTAATTCTTAAAACAATTTGAGTTTGCATAGATGAACAATACAGTTGATTACCAAACCTTATAATTATTCCATAAAAGTATTGCTTTTTATGTAGCTTTTCAAAAAGCCTTGTAATTTAACTACCTTGTTCTTTCTTTTATTTTTTAGAAGAACTACCTTGTTCTTAAAGTCCTAGAAATAGACCAAGAAAAAAAATTATTTCAAAAAACTTATAATTTATTGCAAGAGATTCAGGTTACATAGATTTGCAACATCCAAGCCAATAAACGAACTATTTTAACTAATGAAATAAAAACATTTTATAAGTAATAGTAGCATGGTATTGTGAATTTCATACGCAATTTTTTGTTTTTTTAAATATTAAATTGAATTAACAAATTATTACGCGCTCGATTTATTATAATGATGAAAAACATTTCATATGAATATTTAATCATGGCGCATGGACTTAAAACTCTCAAATGAACAAGTTAAGCCAAAAAGAAAGAGAAAAACTATAGGTATATAAAATAATATAAAAACACCGCGAGACCCAACACACATTCAGAAACACAAAACAAGAAGACACAACATATCACAAGTGAGGTTAACATCAAAACTAAATGTTTTCAGGTATATCATCCATCTTCTTCTATCAAAAGAAATACCTATATATATATATATCATCATCATCATCAAAATGATAACTTACTAATTAAAATAAAATAAAAATTTGAACGTTTACATTTTTTATTATTGATAAAATATATACTGAATTTCTTTTAATACTCGAATTGTGCTAAAATTGATGTATCTCTCTTGCAAACGAAAACGACATGTACTAGCATTAGCATGGACCCGTAAAAGATATTCTTTTTGGTAAACATAGATATTTGATTTGAGCCTTTATCGAATAAAGAAAATGACCCACAATTGCAGAAGATTAAACAGTAGTACATAGATAACGACATAAGAAGAGTTCAGGTACAAAGGATTTGCGTACCGTACCCTTCTTTTCTTTGATTTCTTTCGGTTGGCGATCCTACAAATAAGTAATATCCGTCAAAAAAAATTTACTGGATTAAATTTGTGTATCATATCAAAATATTGTTTGATGTTGATAATTTGATCCCGTGGATGAAGGTACCAGGGTGCATAAACAATTTAGAATGGAAGATTTATTTTGAGCCAAAACGATACAAAAAGTAATTGATATACACAAACAAGAAAATCCGATATTTTTTTTTTAATAAGCAAAAGGAAGTTATATATTAGAATAGCAGCACAAAGAAGTGCCAAAATAACAGATACAAGTTAAGAGCAGGACATCTAATCAATTGATATTAATAGTATCTTTAATCTAAATTAATTAGAATCAATAATAAATAAATTAAATGATAAATCGAAAATGAGACAAAGAAAAAGAAAGAAAAAGAAGAAGAAAAAGTGGAAAAAAGATAAAAAACAGAGAAAAAATAAACTAAAATAAAAGAAAAGCTAAAGGATAAGGAAAAAAAAAAGAAAAAATAACTAAAAAAGGGAACAACACATAGAATTACTAATGTATCTAATTCTCCACAAAACTTACTTTTCTTCATTCGTTCTTAGATATATCGTATGTTAATCTATATATTACACTTAGTAGGTTTTGTTTAATTACCTTTCTCATGTAAGTTTCGATCTATCGTTACTTATCTTTATATCGAGCTCTTGGCAACATAACAAACTCTTATTCTTATATTAGCAATCATTTCATAAAGTACCCAAATCATAAAATACAAAATAAAAAACATTCTGGATTAGGATTTAATGTTCTAAATTGAGGAAGTACGTTTTAGAATATAAAGTTTAATTATAATAATTATTTAAAAATTTAAGAGTTAAAAAATACTATGTACATGTATACATTTTATTATACTATTAAACTATTAATATTTTACTTTAATAGCTATATAGCGTCAATTTAATTGAATTTTACATTATCAACTAATATGAAATTATTGTTATAAAATTTTTAAAATAACTATAATAAAAGTTAATAAATTTATATTTTTGTTCTATTTTTCTCATTTTTCTTTACATAATGATAAAGATGTCTTTATACATATTCTCAATTTCTTTGTATTTACTCTTCCATTCATTTAAAAAAAGTGAATAAAACTTTTCTCATTTCTATCGATTTAAACAATATAGTTTTACTCTATTTTTTCTCCTAAATTTTTCTTTAATGGAACACGGTATTAAAGCCTACCTCTCATCTAGGGAGGTTTAATCCTTGAAACCAGCTTTGCAAAACCCTAACACAAAAAATTATAAAGTGCCGAAATGTCTATATAATTTTCACTAAGAGAAGAAGACAACCTTTTCCATATAGCTCTACATTCTTTAAAAAAATATAATGTCATCACATGCGAATAATATTGGTTGTAAAGTTAGAATATAATTCCGTTAGACAATAAACAAGAAATTACGAGTTACTCTATCATGAATTTTTCCTACGATCGATAGTTTGATATGATGTCATTCTTAAAGAAAAGAATGTTTTCCTATCACACAAAGAAGAAATCTTAATTTGTTTATGGGTTTCTTTTAAGACTGTGCAAAGGCCAAAGAAAACAAAATTCTCAAAGATTCGCGTATCATCATTCGCAAAAGGGATGGCCGTAGTGAAATTGAGTGGAATGGAATCATATGATCATGCACAAACTTTGATAGCAACATATAACAACACACTTTGCGTGGGAACTTTCAAGTCCAAAACTTCGTTATCTACAAGTGGAAGATATGATTTATATAGGAGGTGAATTAATTCATAGCATATTGCATTTCTCAATTTTAAAACAAATATTTTGGTGCAATGGAGGACGTTCCTCGTCACTTTCTTGATTCTCAAATCATGGGCTGGTCTTTTCTGAAATCATCTCTTCTTTAATTTGAGCCTTTCGTTTATCAATGTCTACATTTTTAATTTATTTGTTAAAAAAAGTGGTCTCTTCTCTGCACCGATCAATAGCAGCACCGAAATACATCTGTATTTATTGCTTCTATTCTCTGGAAACACCTTTTTGCACGTGATCATCCTCATGTTGGAATCAAAGAGAACCTATCGAGATAAAGTAGCAGCAGTTCTAGTTCGGTGGCCAATTCGGCAAAACAAATCAACTAAGAGGGTGTGTGACAATTGCTTTTTAATAAGTTAAAAATTGAAAAATTAACTAAAAGTAAAAAAAAAATCTGAAATATATTTGTTGAAAGTTACAAAATTAATTCATTGAAATAGAAATGTTTGCTAAAATTTATTATTAAATTAGTTAGTAGTTAAAATAACATAGAATGGATTTATCTGTTTTTAAATTATATAAATGCATTTTATTTTTGTTTGTACAAATAAAGCATGCAATACAAGAAGCGGGAGGAAAACAAAAATATAAAGTGAAAGAAGAGAATGCAAAACATTAAAATATAAATTTAAGGCAAAAGTAGCAACGGATCACTACTTTTTCTTTTCTTTTATTTATTTTTTAAATCGACAAAGACAATTATATTATAAGGTACCTCACTAGCTTAACTTCTGTGGATGGGGGACGGAGAATACCGTGAAAGATGGAGGCAATGGCTGTTGTTGACTAGGAGAGATCGTGGATATTTTAAAGTTAAAGGTATGGATTTTTCTTAAATTAGTGGGTCCAATATTAAGAAAGTAAAAGAATAATTAAAAGAAATAATAATAAAATTTTATTATATCATGAACTAATGAAAAATCATTATAAGCATGAACTTATGTTTAATATGCAATATTCTATTATGTAATTGTGTAAAAAATATTTTTAGTGTGTTTAAATTGAAGTGAAAAATAATAAATTATAAACTCAAGTGGGTATAATAACATCTAAAAAATATTATAAATTAATGAAATAATTTTTGAATCGTTTTTTAAATTAAATACATTTATAAAGTATTTAATAAATTATAAATTAATTGAAATAACGTGTTAATCATACTCAACCTCCAAAATCAAAATAAAATAAAATCTCAAGATGAATTTGTCCAAGAAAAATTGGCATGAGACTGGTTATACATATTACAAAATGGATCATTCCAATAAAAAACATCTGTTGCCTATTCATATTCGGTTCAGCAATAGCTGATTTGAAAAATACTTGACGGGTACGTCGGTATATTTTAACTTCTTAGTTGGCCTGACGTACCAAAACATCAAATATCACCCCTTACATGCCACCCTCAACATCAAATAAGAACAATGCACTAGCTACTGGCTCCGTTCGATTTAGCATTAGGTTGGTTCTGAATTAAAAATAAATCACTTTCAAGCAAAAGTTAAGCAAATTTCTCTTTCTTGGATACTTTTTTTTAGAGTAAGCACTATAATTTAATACCTCTTTGTATTAAATTATTTCTTGGGCAACTTGATGAACAAGGAAATTTGCTTTTGGAAGCCAAATTAGAGGTTCGTTTGTTTCAAAATCTTGCACAAACAGGGCTTTAGTCAATTCTACAAAATAAAATTTTCGCATTTTTTTCTTTCAAAATCGTCTAACTGCCGACAAAATTACCAACCCAGGGTTACTGCTCAAATGAATTTTCCTTGCCGTAATTATTGGGCTTGGAAGTTGCACCGCGTATTGTGGATGAGCACCTTCTAATTCTAAGATAAAATATAAACAAAGTTTCTCGCTGACACTTCTGTTGACTACAAACACAATTTGAATTGCCAACCCATAACCAGCGCCATACAGTTTCAGAGCAACATGAAGAGAAGAGAATATACTTGCAATATTAGCTCACATTCACCATCTTAAGTTTAATTGAATAGAAGGCAAGGAAGGAAATGAGGAATCAAAACTAGAATTTTATTATTCCATCAAAATCAAAACCAAAAACTCAAAGTTTAACAATTTCCTAAAGAGGGTTCTCGGGTTAGCGAGAACAGAAACATGCAAAGAAATACATATTACTGATAATAGTGGCATTCATTCACCACAAAAGGCATCATGTTCAATTTCCCAAGACTTTTTTTTTATTTAATTAATCGAATCAGTGGGTAGAAATCTTGAGGTTGAGGGATTTGTTAAACCAAGCCTTCCAGCTCCCACTCCCCCTGCTGCTGCGCGAAATCCCACTTGCACCTCCATCTACATCCGCCACACCCTCCTCTGGCTTCTTGCACAGCATGAAATTTCGTACCCCATGCGATCCAATTGTATCCCAAGGACTTAGAGCTGCAACACCATCAAATCAAACGCACCATAATTCAGAACAAACAAATCCAATACAAAAGTAAAAGTTTTAAAAGGACCTAAAAAGACAAAACTTAGATATAGTTCCCGAGCCTTAGGTGTTTTTGCTATTGTTACAAACCTTAATTTATATTTTATACATATTGCTGAGATGAAAGTTTAATGTAATGGGAGAATACCACCAAAAAGCCTACGAAAAGTTCATCAATAGAATTATTTTTTAAAACACACCAACACCATATAAATTCACCCAAAAAGTGGAGAAATTATTATATGTTTCAGGACTACGCAATTGCGGTCACATTTTCCTGTAATTGCCCGTCATGTAAATGTTTTCTGGCTCACCACAACCGCAATTTAAAACCATCGGACTACCCATCCCATGAATCCATGTCTCAAACACATAACAAAATTTCAATTCATAAAAACAAAAAACTAAATGTGACTAGACAGAGATTAGCGTGGTCCATGATTCCAGACGATACAGTAATTCCTCCAATTCAATTTTCCGAAAATATCTTGCAACAACAAGAGAATAATTTGCCCAATTCAATTTCTGAAAATATCTTGCAACCACAATAGAGTAATTTGTCGAATTCAATTCTGAAAAAATCTTGCAACCACAACAGAGTAATTTAATAATCCAGATTTTTAAAAAACCAATTTTGGCAATCGGATTTAACAAAGAGAGAGAGGAGTGAAGGTACCATCGGATCCAAGATGGAGGCAGTAAAGGGCGAAACCGGTGGTGTTGTTTCCCAGGACGGGAAGCCTCCCCTCACGCGCGTAGGACTTGAGGACGGTGTCTATCACCGCCGCGACAAGCTCCTCCTCGTTCACCACAAACCTAATGGGCCCCGCGCTGCCCAGCACATTGATGCTTATCAATAGCCTCTTCGCGTTCTGGCTCTGGCTCTTCTTCTGCTTGCTCATCAACATCGTGATGATTCGTTCAGGAAGGAAACAAAAACACAACAACAACAACAAATCGAATCGGAAAAGGAAAAAATGGTGAGAGAATGAATGATGAATTCAGGGGTCGAGGCCGAGGCAGCGGTAGTACCAGCCTTGCATACAAGAACCGAATGCGCTCGTCCTTAATTTCAAATCGGAGCGCATCAAATCGAACGTGCCTAGGGTTTCTAGCATTCACAGGCAATTTAGGAACTTCTGAGAGAGAGAGGGGAGGGGAGCCTCAGAAACAACAGACTTGGTTTCTTTCACACACAAAAGTGCGGGTCATTATATAGGAAAGGCTGTTGGGTTATTAGGGTTTTGTTTTTTTTTTTTTTCGTTATCAATTTCACGTGTGCTTTCTGTGTTTATTTGTTTCTTTTTCTTTTCTTGAATTTTAGATTCTGTTAATTAATCCCTAGTCAAATTTGAATATGTATTGTATCTCGATTGTGGTTGTCTAAACAGAAAACTGCTCCAAATCTGCATGCAAAATATTCATATCATAAGTATCTTTAGATACAGCTCCTCAGTTCATCTATTTAATTAAATGGAATGAGATATAAACTTCAGATTAAAATATCTTTAATAGTATTTTAGTTTGCTTGATAAATATTTTTTATAGTTAAAATTTATAATAAAATAATTTTATTACTATATAAATTTGCTTTATTTATTGATCATTTTTTAAACTTATTGAATATATTCTAGTTAGAAATAAAGATGAAAATAGCATATTAAAACATATAACAGTTAAGAAAATCAAGAATGTGAATAAAAGATAAAATGTAATTGAGATATTTCTTTTGGAAAAATTATTAAATTTAAAACTAAACTAACAAATATATCTAAAAGAAATAATAATTAAAACTAAATACTTTCAATATGTATAAAATTTAGTAAACGGGGTACGGAGTGTACTTAGAACAAGCCGATGTAAATAGTAAGAGCTAACTTAGCACTGTTTACCTGGTTACCCGGTTTGGCCCAACCCAACATTTACCTCCATCAAATAAAAACCCTAGACGCTGTCGCTCTTATACAACTATTCTATTCTCCCACGTCTCAGTCTCTATCCGAAGCCACTTGAGAGAAAATGGCGGTGCCTCTGCTCTCAAAGAAGATTTTGAAGAAGAGGGTAAAGAAGTTCAAGAGGCCTCAGAGTGACAGGAAAATTTCCGTCAAGGTATACATTTTAGCATTTTCATTCTGCTTAATCGACATGCACTGTTTTTGTGTTTTCTTTGTTCGAAGAAAGTTTAGATGTGTTGTTTGTATCAGTAATTTTGGGACACTACACGGTATTTGTACGGCATATGGATGTTTAACTGCATGAACTTGTGTTTGTTTTCTATTTTTTTCGACTTTAGTTAAGGATATGATGATTGTATTTTGTCGCCCCAGTCTTAATTTGCTCCTCAAGGTGTAAATACGGTGATTGACACTATAACTGATCCTGCTGTTTTACATATTCTATCTTGTATTTTTTTTTTGTCAATTTTATTTGAATTTGCTAGATTTTGGTTTTAAATTTCTTGTTGATCTCTCAATTATTTTTTTGGACCGATGGGATTTGAGGATAAAGTTTTGACACCCAGTCTTACTATATGTTTTTAATACGTGGTGAAAGATCGACTATCTGATCCCATATATCATACATGAATTATGATTTGTGTCTTATTTTATGATGTTTTAATTGTTGTGTTTGCTAGGGTTTTCCTTTCTTTTTTGTTTTAATTTGAATATGGGATTTGATGACAACTTTTTGACACCCAGTCTTACTTGCTCTATTGGGGTACTCTGGTGAGAGTTTAGTTGTCTGATCCCTTAAAATTTGCTTGCCTAGTAATTTCTTGTCATTGTTCCATTGATTTCTATAACTTGGAAAAATGTTATTTAATTGAACAAGTTCCCCCTTAAATTTGTTATTTGTATATTATGAAATGTGATTGCAAAGACATATGATTATGTTTATCCATCAATTCTACAATTGAATGATGATTACTAACATGCACTACCATCTGATCTCTTGCATCTTTTTTCATGTCATTGTCGTTGAGTAATCTTGTTTGACTAATTAGTGATTACTGCAATTTAAGTTTTTGTTTTTCAATTATTATTTGCCCATGGTATCTGATGTCCTGAGTTCGGACTTTTGTCTTGCTGTAACTGGATATCTCGTTTTAAGGGCATATATAAAATTCTTACAGGCCTTGCGACACAGCTGGCTTTCTTTGCTATAAGCCTTCTGTTACTATTTTCCTGTTTACATTTCTTCAATATTGTTATTTGTCTTCCAAAACGTTTTCATCTAATAACACTTTTTGCTATACCAGAATTGTTTGATTTGCAATCTGTGATGACATTTCAATAATGTGCTGATTGTCTGTGATTATTATCCTGAATATCACCATCTTTCGGCTGAGATTGCAGTTCAAGTTGTTCTTGTCTATGATATTATTAATCTAGTGTGGATAAACAAAGTTCATATTTTCTGACCTGACAAACCTTTTGATAATACTGTTTCAACAGACAAACTGGCGCAGACCAAAGGGTATCGATTCCCGTGTTAGGAGAAAGTTCAAGGGATGCATTTTGATGCCAAACATTGGTTATGGTTCAGACAAGAAGACCCGCCACTATCTCCCCAATGGTTTCAAGAAATTTGTTGTTCACAATGTGAAGGATTTGGAGCTGCTCATGATGCACAACAGGTGAACCATTTAGTCCGAATTAGATTTTCAATTCTGATTGTTTTGCATCAAATGTTTTCTGATCACTTTATTTGTGCTTATTTTAGGACTTACTGTGCTGAGATTGCCCACAATATATCCACAAGAAAGAGAAAAGATATAGTCGAGAGAGCCGCACAGCTTGATGTTGTTGTGACAAACAAAACGGCCAGATTACGCAGCCAGGAGGATGAATAGTCTAAATGACTGTGAAAAAGTCACTTATTTGTTGTGATTCAGTAGTTCAATATCAAATTTGCAGTTTAATTTTAAATTGAATTTTGCTTCAGTGTATTTTGCATATCGAGAACCAAGTTTTTTGTGTGTCTCTTTCATGTTAAGTCGTATCTTGATTTGTGAAACCCTTGCCAACATTTTTAGGAACAAAAATATAAGCAACCTTAATATTTCGCTGTGTGATAACGTTGATGAGTTTTTTTTGGGATCCTTTTGATAATTTTAACGCAATAGTTCAGTTCAAAAGTTGTTTGAAGAATACTAGAAAGCTTTGTATAGAGATGAGGTTAGTCAACCATTTGGTCGAACTTGGACATCATGGACAAAAAACTTAATATTTCTTGCGTGGATCAGAGGTGCCTCATTTAGAAAGGTTAAACATGATTAACTTTGAATTTCAATTATATAATTTACAATATAAAATCACGTATATGGTATGGAAAATTGGTTTTTATTGTAAAATAAATAAGTTTTTTGGTTATTAAACATTTCTTGAATATCAAGAAGGTTTATTAAAGTTATTTTCGTTAATATATTTTAGATAGTTTAACTTTTTTACTTGCTGAAATGTTCAATTGAATATTTTTTGAACTGATTTTTTTAGTAGTTAGTTTTTTGAAACAACACTTTAAGTAACCTTTTTATTTATTAATTTTTAGTTTTTTATATTTTTTTATCTTTAAATATTTATCAAATTTTTTGTTATCTTTTTTCAAAGAAATCATAATATTTATCATAATTTTTAGTTTTGAAACAACACTAATTTTATCCAACACTTAAAATCTCTAATACTTGTCTTCAAATCTTATGGTAAAAAAAATCTCCTGAATTCCCTAACAAAAATTAGGTTGTGTTATTTAGGGATAAAAAACAATCCCACATGGAAATGCAATTTCATTTTGCACTTATACAGCAAACTCATATTTCTATTGTGCTTTATTTTTTTCACACCGTATAGACAATGAAAGCTATGTTTCTACTGAAAGAGCAATTTCAGAATAATGTTAAAGGGCATCCTGGGGGATAGTACAAATAACAAAAGTGGTAGTAACAATAGTAATTCCCCCGGTTTGGCCTAATCCATTTACACTTACCTCCATCCAAAAAATCCTAAAATAAAAACCCTAGACGTATCAGCGCCTATATATACTGCCTATGTAGCACCGACACCGACACGTAACACGTGACATGACACGACTTGACTCTTCAACACATCAATCTTAAAAAATTATGAATTTTGACACATTGAGACACATTTTAATATTAAATAATATTTTTAATTTATATAACAAGTATTTCATTTTAATATTTAATAATTTAAAAAATTAAAATAAACTAATAATATTTATCAATATAATCCCTCCCAATTCTCACTTGTACCCCTATGTTACTGTGCATGCATTCCATGCTCAATTGCTCATTCATGCAAATTAAACTAATAAACTAAACTGTGCATGCATTCCTCCCAATGCTCACGTGTATCCCTATGTTAATGTGCATGCATTTCATGCTCAATTTCTCATTCATCCAAATTAAACTAATAAACTAAACTGTGCATGCATTCCGTGCGAAACGGTGCATGCATTCCCCTTCATCCAAATTAAACCTCACCCTCTTTATCCACCCCGTCTCTCTCAATTCAACATCAACATCAACATCAACAGCACCTTTAACCCAAATTAATTGGGGTCGGTAGTAGATGAACCCAATGATAAATCGAAAATAGAACAAAAGAGAGAAACAAAGCTAAAATAAAAGAATGGAGAAAGGAGAAAAAGAGGAAAAGAATTAAAACAAGAGAATAACTGGAACATAGAACTACTAAAGGGTTTAACCCTCCACCAGACTTATAACTTTTCTCCACTCCGTCCTAAGACATACCGTCCGCCAATCTATATCCCACTCCAATAGGTCTTGTTTAACTACCTTTTCCCAAGTAAGTTTTGGTCGACCTATACCTCTCTTTGTATCTAGCTCTTGGTAACAAACTCTTGTTCTGACACGAGCATCTAGTGGCCGTCTCATAACATGCCCAAACCATCTTAATCTATGCTCCTTCATCTTTTCACATACTGGTACCACTAATACCTTTCGTCGAATATTCTCATTCTTTTCTTATCCATCTTCGTATATCCGCACATCCACCTTAACATCCTCATTTCTGCTACCCCTATTTTATGTTCATGTTGCCTATGTGCTGGCCAGCATTCCGCTCCATAAAGCATTGCCGGTCTAACAGTTGTTCTATATAATTTTCCTTTTAGCTTAAGAGGAATATTGCGGTCACACAAAAGCCCCGATGCACTCCGCCATTTCATCCACCCTGCTCTAATTCTTTGACTTACATCCTCATCGATCTCCCCACCTTTTTGCAACATTGATTCCAAGTATCTAAAAACGTCTTTCTTGGGTACCTCTTGCCCAAGTAGATGCACTGTGTCTTGATCACCGTCTTTAATCCTTGAAAACTCACACTTCATATACTCCGTCTTGCTCCTGCTTACCTTGAATCCTTTAGACTCCAAAGTGCTTCTCCACAATTCCAATTTTCTATTAACGTCATCTTTGGTCTCATCAATAAGTACGACATCATCTGCAAAGAGCATATACCACGACACTTCTTCTTGAATATCTTTCGTTAGTTCATCCATCATTAAGGCAAAGAGATAAAGACTAAGAGCTGAACCTTGGTGGACACCTACCGTGATAGGGAAATACCTTGATGTTCCATTACAAGTTTTCACACATGTGGTAGCCCATCATACATATATTTGATTACATTAATATACTTTAATGCTACCTTTTTCTTCTCAAGAGTCCACCATAAGACTTCCCGTGGGACTCTATTATATGCTTTCTCGAGATCTATGAACACCATATGTTAGTCTTTTTTCCTTTCTCTATACCTTTCCATTAATTGTCTCATCAAGAAAATAGCTTCCATGGTACATCTTCCTGGCATAAATCCAAATTGATTTACTGAAACCTTGGTCTCCCTCCTTAGACGATGTTCGATAACTCTCTCCCACAACTTCATAGTATGGCTCATAAGTTTGATGTCTCTGTAGTTTGAACAATTTTGAATATCTCCCTTGTTTTTGTAAATAGGTACAAACATACTTTTCCTTCAAGCATCAGACATCTTGTTTGTTTGAAGAATCCTATTAAAAAGATTGGTTAACCATTTTATTACCACATCTCCCAAGTCCCTCCACACTTCAATAGGGACGTCATCAGGTCCCAACGCTTTATTATTCTTCATCCTCTTTAAAGCCTCTTTAACCTCATATGTATTAATTCTGCGCACAAATCTTCTATTCAAATCATCAGAAACGTCCTCCAATTCCACCTCACTCTTGTCACCATTCCCATTAAAAAGATTGTTAAAGTAGTGTAACCATCTTTCACTTACATTTTCATCTCTTACCAAAAGTTTTTCATTTTCATCCTTGATACATCTAACTTGGGTGAGATCTTTACTCTTCTTATCCCTCATTTTTGCAAGTTTATAAATACCTTTTTCCCCATCTTTGCTCCCAAGATTTTTATACAAATCGTCAAACACTTTTCCTCTAGCTTCTCGCACTGCTTTCTTTGCATCTTTTCTCGCTACTCTAAACTTTTGCAAATTCTCCTCGTTAGGACATTTATGCAAAGATCTAAAGCATTCCTTCTTCTGTTTAATAGCCTCTTGCACCTCTCCATTCCACCACCATGTTTCCTTTGTAAGAACTTTGTTTCCTTTACTTTCACCTAACACCCTTCTTCCCACATTATGAACACATACAACCATCTTATTCCAAATTTCATTAGCTTCTCCAATAAACTCCCACGGTCCTTCACACAACATTTTCGATAAACTCTAATTGTTTCTCCTCCTTTAGCTTCCACTATCTTATTCTTGAGTTTTGATCCTTCTTCCTCAAATTAAGAACTTTGTTGAACCTAACATCTAGAACTACCAACTTATATTGTGTCGCCACACATTCTCCAATGTAGACCTTACAATCAATACATGAATTTCTATCTTCCCGTCTCTCTCAATTACTTTATAATTTTATATACACCGTGCTCTACTCCTTCATCTGAAGAACAAAAATTAAACCATCCCTCTTTACCCACACCCTCTCTCTCAATCACTCTCACTCTATCACGGAGAGAGAAAAACTATTCCGCGTTCAGACTTCGCACACACCATCTCTCACTGTTCCTTCTTCTTCCTCTTCTCTCTCTTTTTTTTTCTTTTATCTTAATGGAATGATGGAACACAATATCATCGCCCAACCTCTGTCTTCTGCCGCTCCCATACCACTTATCTCTACTCCACGTGCGACGGGAGGTTCCACGTCTCACTGACGTGACACAGAGAGTGTGACTGTACGAGGCGTGAGAGCACATCATGACGGCCTTCCTCTTCAAGGCCGACACCGCCTCCCTTTGCGCGTTTGATCGTGTCCGACACGGTTAAATTCGCATGTCGAAACCGGTCAATGGGTCGGAGTTGTTGACCGTGTGTCCGACACGGTGTCGGAACGTGTCGAAGTGTCAGACTCGATATGACCCCTGTTTTGGAGTGTCAATGCTTCCTAGTATACTGCTACTCTATTTCCAACCAGATCTCAGTCTCTACCTCAAGCAACTTCAGAGAAAATGGCTGTGCCACTTCTCTCGAAGAAGATTGTGAAGAAGAGGGTGAAGAAGTTCAAGAGGCCTCAGAGTGATAGGAAAATTTCTGTCAAGGTATCCATTCTAGCTTTTTTCATTCTGCTTAATTTACATGCACTTTTTTTTATTCGAAGTAAGTTAAGATGTGTTGTTTGGATGAGTAATTTTGTGATATTACACTGTGTTTGTAAAGCATATGAATGTTGAACTGCATGAACTTGTGTTTATTTTCTAATTTTTTGGCTTTAGTTAAGGATATGATGATAGTATTTTGTCGCCCGAGTCTTAATTTGCACCACAAGGTGTAAATATGGTGATTGACACTATAACTGATCCTTCTATTCTATATGTTCTATCTTGTATTTTTGTCAGTTTTATTTGAATTTGCTAGTTTTTTATTTTTAATTTCTTTTTGATGTCTCAATTATTATTTGGACCGATGGGATATAAGTATGATGTTTTTGCACATGGTTAAAAAAACTTAGAGTTAGAATTACTCTTAAAAATTGTTCTTTTAAAAATAACTCTAAAAAACGATGTTATTAAAAAAAGAACTTCTAAAATTTCTTCCAATTCAATAAGTTAAGTTACTAATTTTTAACTTTCAAATTACATTTTTAACCTTTCATTTTACTTATGTGTAGGTCAGTTTTGTCAAACATAATTATTATGTATTATTTATGAACAGTAGTTTAGTATGTGAATTATGAAAGAGATAAATATTTATTTTATATAATTAAAATTTGTAAAAATAATTGAAATTATGGTATAGGATATTTTCAAAATAAAATGAAGTAAAATTATAAAAACAATTATTTTTAATATATTCCTATAAACCTGATATACAAATTGATTCGGGCCTTTATTTTTACTATAGATGTCAAATTCACTTCAATTTCAATAATAATAATAAAAAAAATGTTTGTTTGGTAGTTGCCTGGTTGCTAGCTGTCTGGTTGTTAGCTGCCTAGTTGGTAGCATAAAAGAAACTAGAGTCTTTACCCTAGACCCATTAAAAATTTAAAAGTAACGTCGGATCTCAGACACTTTAGAAAAATCATAATAGCAAATAACGGTATATTAAATATATTTATTAAAAAAAATTAAAATAGAAATATTTTTATTAGAAAGATGAAAAGTTTTATTATTAATGATTTTTTGTATTTTTTCTATGATTTATATATTAATTACTTGTATATTACATGATTATTATTGATGGAGGTTATGAATAACATAATGATTATAAACCACCTAATAATTTCTCTTAAGATATTGGTTAATAAAATACAATCATAATTAGTAAGATATGATTGTAATTGGGCTTAATTATATAATTGATATCTTGTTTATATTTTAAAGTTTAATTTTGACCTCTCAACTATTAGAATGTTTAATTTGACCTCTCAATTGTTTAAAATGAAATAATTATACCATTTTCATAAAATCGATTATTTTACAAAAAAGAATATCCTCAAACTTCTTAAACTTTATCTAAATTGAGTCTTTTAAAAAAATATAATATTTTATATTATGTTGATTACATATGCAAAAAAATATTAATTTTCGTCAAATAATTATGGATATAATAAAAATGGTATAATTAATTTATTTTAAACAATTGAAGGATAAATTGAATTTTTAATAATTAAGAGATGAAATTAAACCTTAAAATATAATTAAGTAACAAATTGTATAATTAAATCTTGCAATTAATAGGTAGGCACTCCAAGCAACGCTCACTTCCAAGAAAATAATGTCTGGCTAAGCAATGTATTGCGGATAACTTGATTATTACTCGAACACCGAAACTTCTATTTATTTTATTTAGCCTACGCAGAATCCATTGCTATATCAAGTAAAGCACCAGCTCAAGGATTATCTTTTCCATCATCTTCATAATTACACCCTTTAGTCCTAAACTTGGGCCTCATACCCCCACTACAAGAAAATCCATAACCAGCTTATGTATTTAATCTTCTTGTCTCTTCTTTAATTTCTTGAGGATCAAAGAAGATGTCCCCCTCACATTTAGAAAGAGAACACCCAACTCTTGCAACAATAACTTGTGAGCTCCAATAATTGACTTACTTCATGTTCCTTTTTCTGCCCCTGCATTGTTAGTTGTGACAATGAATTAGCTCGACATATATACTATCATCTTGCTAGGGAGAAGTTATAGTATAAAATGTTCCATTTTCTTCCAGTTTTATCAGATGGCATATTCCTTTTCTAAACCAAATAACTATTGTACTATTTATCTAACTTGAGGGAGGTGTTAGGATCATAAATAGACCATTACAATTGTTAATCATGAAATTTGTTAGTCAATTATGGTATTTGCATAACTCTATTATCTTAAGAGATGTGTAGATACTAATGTAAATGTACTTGATATTTCAATTAATTCAATTCATTTTTAACGAATTCTCCAATAAGGATCTAAAGGTTGCGTCTCAATAGAAGTGATTGTTATTATCTATGAGTGATGTGCTTATAGCTTATGAGCCACTTTTTGCCATGCATTCCTATGCACCCTCTTTGTGACCATCTCCCTATTCATTGGCTCCCTCCAAGCCTTGGCTGGGTGAAAATAAACTATGGTGTTGTTGGAGACAAGATGTGCTAGTCATATCTCTTTTCATCGAAGAAAAAATATTAATAGCAAATTGATTAGGTCGTTCCTTAAAAAAACAAAATAATCATTTTGTTTTTCTTAAAGATAATTAGTACCCTAAAAAAAGATAATTAGTCGGATTAGTGATACCGGTATTAAAAAAACTAAAAAACATTACATTAAGATTGATTGAAAATAAATAAATTATAAAACACCAGTTGTATAAATATTTATTTATATACTTATACAATTTAATTAATTTATATTATTCATAACAAATAAATTTTAATTTATAGACATAAGATCAAATCAATGTATGGGGGAAAAAATGGAGTGAAAAAAGCAAAAGATTGGGTCGGAATAATAGAACCCATCTTGTTACACAAGGACAATGACCTAACGCAATATGGGTGGCCCAATATAGATTGGGCTAAAAGGTATTTAGTTTTTAAGACAACTATTTTTTGGTAAACCAAGAAATAACATACAAGTCCTTGATTATGAAGAAGATTGCCGAAAGCCATAATTCTGGCAAGCTAGAAGAGTATGCCAAATAAGAATTAGTCTACCTGTCAATTAAATTGAGTTGAATTTCGTGTTTCTCATTTCTTGATTTTCTGTCAACCATGCCCCCGTCTGGATGCTTGTTGCACATCGATAATTAGCTTCAATTAATCTAAATTATGATAAAATAATGGTTTAATTTTATATATTTAGACAATAAAATTTCTAATGAGTGCCTGCCTCTCTTCTTTTAATTATCTCATTCATATTTCATTCTTCCATGGAATGGAAACAACTTTGCACATACTTGTTGGTGCAGATTAAAGACCTTAGCATTCCAATGAGATTGCGAAGCTAGCGCAAATTCTTGAACCCCCTTTATTCCTTCTCCATTTTGTGGTGTGTGGTTGGAGGTTATATATTGTCCTGATAGGGTTATCAAGTATATGCATAATATATTTTACGCAATATCTGGTAAAAAATAATTAGAGAAATTAAAAAACAACTTGTGCACTATAAGTCTGGATTTCATGTCTAGGCATTATGTCAGTGTCCAATTTTAGAACCAGAGCAGCCTGGTCAAGAAGATTTCTATTATTTACAATATCGAAGAGAGTGGCTCTGAATTTCCACCCACAGCCGATGTTTACCCTTTTTCCCCAACATATCGGGTCAGTCCTGACCCAACGATAAAGTTGTGTCTTGGTAACTTGTTGATTGTCATACCCTAATTTTGTCCAGGTAAATTAAAAAATGAATGATTAAAAAAAAACGATAATAAAGAAAATGAAAAAAAAGGAAAAAAGGAAATAGAAATAATAATAATAACAAATAGTAAAAAAAAAGATAACAAATAAAAGATATAACAGTTTAAAAAAAAATAATATGTATAAAAAAAAAGAAGAAAAGAAAAATAATAGCAAGTGTAAAAAAAAAAGGAAAGAAGAAACAAAAAGCAAAAAAGACAGCAGCAAATAGCAAAAAGAAAGGAAATGGGCCATAAGGCCCATTAACTCATAAAACCTACGTAAAAGGCAAAATAAGAGGTATAAAAGCATGAGGTCACTAAAAAGAAAAGGGAACAGTAAGGGGAATGAGGAAAAAGAGAAAAAAAAACTGCACGGATCCCAAGGTGACAAGAGGAGCCAATCAAGGAGTGATTCCTTAGGTAGTTAGTCTCCCACATCCTTTTTTTTCTTTTATCTTTTCGTTGCTTTTTCTTCTCTTCTCTTTTCTTCTTTTTTTTTCGTTTTTGCTTTCACACATGCTTTAGGGGCGGTTGATCATTTCATTCAGATGAATGTTTGTGGTTTGTCCAAAAATAGTTTTTTTCATATGCAAGAAATATTCCTTAAAATATTCATGTTGTGTTTTTTAGATAGTTAAAAAAAAAAAAAATACTATATGTGAAATGCCAACAACATACTTCGGTTTTATATCTGAGTATCTGACATCTTCAGAGAACTTGGTTTTTAATTCTCTATATAATTAGATGATAGGTAGCAATCCAGTGCCAATAACTCAATGCTCTTCAAGACAAGACTTACAGGCAGCCATATTTATATGCTAGATCACAGTAGTTGACATTAGTAAATGATTTGCAGTAATTAATCTACATGTGTGGTTGACAATTAATTAAAAAATTGTTTTTGCTACATCTTATTCCTATGAAGACTTTCAATGAGGGCCTGTTGTAAATTTGTCAGTTGTTCTGCATAACTGTCTACTTTCTTATTTTTTTAATCCTTAGCAATCAAAGATAGATCCTAGAAAGTTTATAACAATAGATACTAGGACTAGAAAGTTTATAACAATAGATACTAGGAGATTTATAACATAACTGAGCTGAACTTCATTGGTACTGTTTATCTATTTATGGTGATCTAAAGCTGTAGGAAATGCTATCTGTACTAGGCCAGTTGCAAAACTGGAAAGTTAGGTGATTTATTTTTTAAATGAATTTTTTCCCTTGGTTTGCTTTTCTGGCGACAGTGATGCTGCTTTACCTGATGCATGCCATGCAGTTTCAGGCTTTGAGCCCATGCTTCCTCTCTCTCTCTCTCTCACACACACACATTGTATCAAAGGATAAATCATTCAAACCATTCTCTAGGAGAGTTCTGGAAACTGTATATTATATTTATATTGTTTTTATACAAATTTTTATTATTCTAACTTAATCAGCAATTCAATTTTGATATTAATAGTATGTCAACTGGAAGTCCAGATCTGTGTAAAATTTAGGATGCTATAATAAGAAGTTTGCGGAGATTAGATTGGCGTACCGTTTCAACCCTTTTTCAATCTTATGGTGTATTATTAACTATTAAGACGTGTGTCAACTGGCACACAACGAACGCGAAGAGAGCGGTATAGTTACGACCAGGACCCCCAACACCATCTCAAATGAAGGATGAAATTTATACTATCAGGGTTAACATCAAGGCTAATGAAGAACCAACAACGTTGACCATAAGAAGACTAAGAACATTCAACAATCGAGCACATAAACAGATATAGAAGGTAATTAAACCAACTAGTACGGAATCAAATCATCTGGCATCTCCTCAGATGATGATGATGATATAACTTACATTAAAAAACAAGATTTACGTAATTAAGCTAATGTAGCCTACATCTACGGAAGAAAACAACTCTACATTGAATTAAAAAAAATGAGTATATAAAGTATAGGTTATAAAATTGAACAAAAACTTTGATACAGTTTCTTATACGTGTTGTTTAATTTGTATTGTTCTCTACTTAGAATTAAAATTTCTGCTCGATAATTTGCATAATCATCTAATGTAATTCTCCTTTCATATGCGAGTCATCAAAATGAAACTCCATTTCTGATTAGACAATGACAAACAATATTTATATAAAAAGTGTATTTAAGTTTTATAAGCAACTTAAAGCAAGGTTCTCATTCTACTTTTTTTACTTAGACTTTCTCAATCTCTTTTTCTTTCAAATGTACATTTTACTTAGAATTAATTAGCCCAAAAAATCTTTATACAATTATTTGATTTTTTAACTGTACGTATCAATTTATCATCTTTTATTTCTATTTCTATATTAAATTTCAATATTTTTTAAATAAAGAAAATATCATTTATTAAAGCAATGTTAATACATGTGAATAGATCTCTAAACTTTTTAAATTTTTTAATAAAATTATTGAACTATTTATTTTTTGTAATTAAGTCCTTGGATTTAGTAAAACTGTCACAAATTGTTGTTTTTTGTTTTAAGCTGTCGTAAAGTAGCTTCAAAAATCCAATATTAAATCTTAAAAGTTAATATATCTTTATCTCTTTCAATATGTATATATATATATATATATGTTTTTCTATGTATATATAAATTGGCAACTAGATTTCCACCAATCATTTTCCTGTTAATATATGCGGTCCTAGTTCTACCACACAACATGTTATTTAAACAGTATATAGATCTGTTAGATCCACTTGCGAGTCTATACAAATTGACCTATAAGAAAAATATATAGTCAAGTTTCCGTCGTACAGATTTTCCTTTTCATAGAGGGGACAAACTCCTAATTATTCAAGTCCCCACAATCAACAAAAACTTCTGCAACAGGCAGCAGTTAGCGCAATTTTTTGGAATGCCATCTTCAAAATTTATCGTTTCACTTGCAGAAATAAAAATATATGGTAGTTCCATAGATCTTAACTCAAAAGTATTGCTTTATTTGATTCCGATTTAGAGATAGAAAAGTGTATATATATATATATATATATATATATTATTTCTGTATTACCCACTTTGTTCGAATTCAACTTACAACATAAAATATAGAAAATTCAAAAAACTAGTAGGAAAAAAAAAAGGTGTTCCTCCACCTACAACTTGAGCAACTCCTCTATGGGAGGCATATCAGACAACAAATCCTCAAAGTCTTTGAAGGACACGTTCATGAGTAGCATGGAAGATGCAACACTATTCTTTTTACCATTAGTGGTGGTATGTGGCTTGGCACTGACACCACCATTTGCAATTCCTCTTTTGTTGTAATCTGAAGAACCTGCCAGGGATGAGAATGAGGCACCATTTCCTACGTCCCAATTTGTTGTTGGTGAGTTCTTCCCTGTGAGGTGCTGAACCACATCTCTGAAGTTTATGGCATCGGTTTCCACGTACTGTGTTTCGATGTGCACGATCTTTGGTCCACTCGTCATGATGTGTGATGCAATGAGCTTTATGTTGAAGAACAGATCTGAAGCCAAAGTTAGCTAGGTTTGCTTCTTAGGTGTTGTGAGATTTGGAGAGTGTGTGTGAAGGTGGAAAAGTGCATGAGGATATGTGGGTGTTTTATAGATGTGGTTGAGGTGTGCCCAGCAAGACTAAGTTCTTGTGTGGGGCTTTGGACTTGGCAGTCTTAGGGGACTAGAAGTAGTCATTAGAAGAAAAGTGTCATGTTGTCTTATACAAGTCAAAAGCACCCAACTTGGAATTTCATCAACTTGATTTTTTCTTTGATTATCATAAGAAATTCAGTACATGTGGTTCCATTGAAAATGAAATTTACATGCTGACAAAAGTATATAAAAAGAGCTATCAGTTATATTATCTAAACACTTTCTCAGTTTTCATTGATTTTTTCTTTTATAACATTATTTTGCTTTATTAATTATAACTATCTACACACTTTCTCAGTTTCTATTGTGTTTGTTTCAGCCTATAGAAATAATATGTAGTAAATAAAAATAAGTTTCATGTGTTTGTCACTTGATGACCAGAGAAGTAAATTTAAAATTGGTGAGACACACCGTATTATTTTTATTCTTTTCTCTATTTTTCTCCTTGTCTTTTTTTCTTTCTCTGCAACCAAATATTTTTATATTTTACTTTATTTTCCCCCTCATTAGCAAACACAATCTTAACATTTAATTCTTTTGTACAAAACAGTATTTCGAAATATTTAATTACTAGCCTTTCTCAATAATTATTTTTCTTTTGTGTATAATATGGTCATAGGAAGACTTGAACATAAGATATTGTGCAACTTATCCAAACCTCTTGTTACTATGTCAATTGTAGTAGGTATTTCTCAGCAACTATCAAGGGTAGGCAAACATGACCTTATTAAGTAGTTAGTCCCACATTTAATTCAAGTATTGTACGTTAAGTATTTAATGTAATATACTTTTTAAATTAAGTTAAAAAAATGTAAGTACTTTAAATTAAAAAAAGGAAATCTAAAGAAAATAAAACATTGATTTTAATATTTATAGTCTAAATTATTAAAATTTAAGATGTAAAAAAAAATATTAATAAAAAATTAAAGTAACTCAATTAGAGGTTTGAAAAATACCAACAAGTTAGTATAAGCGATATTGCACGGAATCATTTTAAATAAAATTTTAAATTGGAATCTTAAGAATTAAAATAATACATGATCGAAAATAAATATATCACTAAAAGTGATTATATAGATTTTTAATAAAATTAGTTATCAATTAGTGAATATTTCACACTAATATCATGATAATTTATTTTTGGAAAAAATAAGATTTTATTAAAAAATAATTAGATTAATTAAGTTTTTAATTTTTCAATTTTTAATGAACCCAATTTTTAGTCCTTTAATATATATTTTTTTTAAACTTTTACTCCTTCATTATTTTTCCCCACACAAGGGGTTCTTGCAGTTAACTTTCTCCATCAAGGGATGATGTGACATTTTTGGACATTGGTCACTGGTTAAGTGGTGCACATTAGATGCCAACTCATTTGTCACATGTCAAAACTATTGTTTACGAAAGAGCAATTGTTGTGTGAGAAAGTTAACATAGAGTGAATGGGTTTCAAGATATTAACGATGGAAATTAGGGTTACTATTTTAGAAAGCACCAAATTAGTCTTCATGAGTGGTTCCAAAAAGAAAAAGAGGGAGACAAATCTTCTCAAACCTATGACCTGTTTGTTGGTGCGAATCGATAGTCACAGACCAAAGGTGAGAGTTTTGGGAATCTTTAGAGAGTATGATTTTGTTGTACCTACGAATATTTAGTCACTCAGAGGAAATGATGCAACGTGTTAGACGAAGCTTGACGTGGGGAACACGTGAAGCTAGGCCAATCTTGATTTACCCTTTTTTGCTTGACTTGTTGTTGGTGTGAATCGATAGTCACAATCCATGTGTGTTGAGTGTTGGTCACTGTTGGTTGTTTTTTTTTTTTTACTTTTTTTTTTTTACTTTTTTTTAAAACTTTTTTTTAGGGTTTTCTATAATTGTTAATGAGGGAAATTGCCACTGTTGGTTGTGAGTGACTTTGGGGTGGGGCTTTTTAGGATTTTTTTCTGTAATATCATTGTTAATTGGGGATTATTTTAATTGCAATTTGTTGTACCTACGTGGAAGTGGGGTTGGTTACTTTTGTCTCATTATTATTGTGTTTGATGTATTGTATACATGGATGTTGTTCACGGTTGCTTTCTTCCATATGGGGAATTTTGTAAATACACCTAACTTGGAAGTATAATGGCCACGAGAAAGATGTATACAAGAATGTAGATGCTGATAAATGGTCCTTTTTTTAGGCTTTAGGCATCGTAAAGGGTGATTTGGGGTACCATGGTGAAGTTCAAATGTTGTGGAAGCCTAAGGAATTGTCCCTTGAAGATGGATTTTTTGACTGTGAGTGACAAAGAAGCATCGTTGTTAAGTGATTATGCTGTGAAAAATAATTGTGAAGTCCAGATTTATGTTGAACAAAAAATGATTGACCAAGTTGAATATGTTGATGATGATTTAATTGGACAGAAGGCAGTTGAAGAAATACCTGAAACTAACAAGGATGGCCAAACTCTAAGGAGTGTAGATGAGGTGATAAGCATTCTTCGTGAACAAAGTTAGTTTGTGGAGGGGAAACATGTCAGAGTAAATTGTGAAGGGTTGGATGTTGATAGTGAAGATGATGACAATGACTTAGAAGTCACAGACAGTGATGTTGAACTTGAAGATAGTGAACTAAGTGAAGTTGAAGTTGATGACAGATTCATGTCAACCAATATGGATTAGATGCATCATCTGGAGGAAACATACACAAGTGAAGAGCTTGTTCTGACTTTGATTCAGAAGTGGATGAAGCCCATAAAAAACCTATTACATTCAAAGAAGAAGACATGTGTGCTGATTTCAAGTTTACTATGGGAATGGAATTGTCTTCTCTAAAACAATTTAAGGATGTTGTTCTTGAACATTCTGTGCTGATTGGGAAGTATGTCAAATTTGAAAAAAATGATAAAATAAGGGTCAGATTCAAATGTAAACAAAATTGTGGATTCAATATATTTTGTAGCAAAGTATCTCACAAGCTCACCTATGCCATTAAAACTCTTTATCCAAAACACAAATGTGGAAGGGTGTTTAACAAGAAGAATGCTAAGGCTATGTGGGTTGCGAAGGCAATTGTTGATTTATTGAAGGCAAATCATAAAATATCTGTGGCTAAGATTGTTGATCATATTAGGAGCAACTATTCAATTAGGATCAAAGCATGTACTGCTAAAAGGGTGAGAGCCATAGCAAGGTGAATTGCTGAAGGGGATTGTACTAAACAATATACTCTGTTATGGTCATTCAGTGCTGCACTGACAAAAAAATGCAAAGAAAGCACTTGTCAAATGAAGCTGGACAGACAAACCCTTGATGTAGAACCTAGATTTCAAATATTCTACATGTGTCTCGATGGACGCAAAAAGGCTTTTAAATTTGCATGCATTCCTTTTATTGGTGAGGATGGTTGTCATTTTAAGAATAAGTATGGAGGTATCCTTTTAGCAGCTATTGCAACAGACACAAATGATCTATATTTGTCACTGACCTTTGCGGTTGTTGAGTCAGAATAAGGAAAGTTGGGCATGGTTTACGACTTTATTCTTGAATGACATTCATCATGATGGCAGTAAAAATGGGTTTTTATATATGATCAGCAAAAGGTATATTTTCCATTACATGTTTTAAATTGTACTTTAAATTGAACTTGAGTTACAACTAATTTAATCATTTCAATTACTGCAGGGACTAGTTCCAACTTTTGAGGAGATGCTTGGGGATAGTGAACATCGTTTCTGTTTAAGGCATTTATATAATAATTTCAAGAAGAGATTTGGAGGAGGCACTGTCATGAGAGATCTAATGATGGGTGTAGTAAGAGCTACCTACCATGAGGCATATTTAGAGAAAATGGCTCAATGAAGCTGCACATAAATACTTGGTTGACATTGGTGAGCAACATTGGTCCAAGCATGCTTTCAAGACCTATGCAAAGTGTGATGTTCTCATGAACAATCTAAGTGAATCCTTCAATGCTACTATTCTGTTGGCTAGGGAAAGCCAAAGTTACTATGCTAGAATGGATTTGAACTTATTGTATGACTAGATTTGCTACTATAAATGAAACAACTCATAAAGTTGAAGGGAAAATAATGCCAAAGCCAAGGAAGAGGCTCGACAGAGAAGATCAACACAGTGGGAGCTGGTTTGCTTAATTTTTTCAACAGACAACATATCTGAAGTTACTTACAACTTATTCATTGAAAGGTTTGTTGTTGATTTGAGCAAGCATTAATGTTCTTGCAACTTTTGACAGCTGGTGGGAATCCCCTGCAGGCATGCTATAGTTGCAATCAATCACAAAGGAGAGCATGCAGAAGCCTATGTTGACAAATATTAACATAGGGATACTTACAAGCTATGTTATAGTCATAGTATTACAACAATCAATGGTAGGAAAAAATGGCCTAAGACTAATGATCCTGAGATATTGCCTCATAATTACAAACTTGCAGCTGGTAGACCAAGAAGTTGAGGTGAAGAGAAGTTGATGAAGATCAGAATCAACAGAAACTAAACATTATATTATTCAAGCTTCTGCTGTAATCAGGAACTCCTATTGGTCTTTCCTCCATGCTGATATTGAAATTATTGATATTTTGTTGTTAGGGCAAGGATGTATTTGAAGCATTCTATAAGGAAGATCTTGCTAAAAGAGTGCTTCTATTGACGGTGAGAAATCTATGATCTCCAAGGTCAAGGCTTCTCTTCCCCCATTTTAATATCTGAAATCAATAGATGTTTCTTATCAATATTTTTAGTGATGTTAACAGTTTTCTTTCATTAATACAGTTGAAGACTGAGTGTGGTAGCCAGTTCACAAACAAACTGGAAGGAATGTTTAAGGTATACATGTTTCTTCTTGGACTCAATTTTTAATTTCAGAGATTTGATTCAATTTGTGGACTTCTGATCAAAAAATGTTTAAGGTATACATGTTTCTTCCCCTATTTGTCACATCCATGCTTGGGTGGCAATGACTGATTGATGGCAATCATCAACTGGGCTTTTCTGTCTCCTATCTCTTTTCTTTGGCTTGCCAATTTACAGGGAATTCAAATCCATTGAGAAACCCTTTCAACCCCTTTCTCAAAGGGTTAGGTCAGAGCTTCTGTTGTTGTTGCCTATTTTGAAAGGTCCAACATTTTTTCAACATTAAGACAATTTTTCGCACCAACCCAGCATTTGCCTGAAATTGCCCACCACATTTTCCCCCTATTTTTCAATACCTTCAAAAGCATCCCTATACAATTTAAAAAGAAATCACTACAAATAACCCAATTGATCTTTTTCTTTAAACAGAAAACAGTGCTAGAGTCCTATGATATTGGTCAAATTCTTTAAAGAAAGGTACTGAATTGGGGTTATTTTGGTAATCGTTTTTAATTGTTAATGCCTTAATGGAGGATTTTAGTAGGATTTAAATATAGAGGTGTGCATTACTTCATTAAATGTGTGCAACAACTTTCCAACGGATAACCAAAAACCCTTTGATTTAAATATCTAGTTGTTTGACATGGTCATATAGACAATTACTCAAGTCATTTATTCATTTAATTAAATGCAATAAAATTTGCATGGGAAGATGTTATGATATTAGTTCATTTGTTACCCTTTTATGCTGTGTACTTCTGTATGTATAAAATATGTACCCTAGCAGTAATGTGCAGCATGATCATAGTGGTGTTTTTGTTTGTTCGGTTGACACGGAGTACGTATTTATATCACAGACATGTAAATTTTTAAACAAGTACATTTATATAAGATTGTATGCTTGGTTTTATTGTTTTGTGTGATGATCTGACAAACTTCATGAATTATTATAGTTCTTATTAACATAACAGCTTCTGACAACTACTCAAATTGTTGTAAATCAGGACATCGAATTATCAAAAGAAATAAATGAGTAATTCAAACAGTCATCACAGGCGAGGTCAAAACTTGCATCAGGGATTGAAATGAGTGTTCATGTTTTAACCACAGGGTAAGCTTTGTGTCCTCTCATCATACATATATGTATATATATATATACATATACACACACGCACACACACATATATATATATACATATACATATATATATATATATATATTTGTGTGTGTGTGTGGATAGAAAGATAGATTTCTGGAGAATCTAATTGGAGTTGGATTAGTGCAGGTATTGGCCAACATATCCCCCCATGGATGTTAGACTTCCTCATGAATTGAATGTTTACCAGGTTCTGCACGTGCTATTGACTGAATTGTCTTTTAACTTTGTGGTCTTGGTAGTTTGAGTGATCCCTTGGCATGGTCCTTTCACTAGGTCACTGTGTCTTGAAGGCAGAGTTTCCCAAAGGAAGAAAGGAGTTGGCTGTGTCCCTATTTCAGGTTTCAAAAACAATTATGTAAAATGTTAAAATCTCCATTTGTTTTTGCAGTCTATCTTAGCATCTTTTATTTCACAAATTTCCATTTTTTTTTAATTAATTCTGCATGCCTGGCTGTCCTCCTAACTGTTGTTCTAATGTTATTCAATGATGCTGAGAAGCTAAGTCTTCAAGATATCAAAGATGCTACTGGTATTGAGGACAAGGAACTGAGAAGGATTCTGCAATCACTAGCTTGTGGTAAAGTTCGTTTCCTACAAAAGGTGTGTTTGTAATCATTTGTAGAATTTCCAATATATAACTTTTGTTTGTAATTTATGGTCTCTGTATATTTTTCGATATTTTTCCCTTTAATGAACATGCAACAGATGCCCAAAGGAAGAGATGTGGATGACGATGACTCATTTGTTTTTAATGATGGGTTTACAGCTTCTCTTTACCATATAAAGGTATTACTCATTGCTTTTGAACACTTGGTCTCATATATTGGATGAATCTGAATTTTGTGTTTTAATTCAACCTGAAAATTAAAAACTTGGTATAAATTTGTCTTTAATCAGGTTGTTTTCATACTAATTTTGAAGTTATGAAATGCAGGTGAGTGCAATTCAATTGAAGGAGACAGTCGAGGAGAATACAAGCACCACCGAGTTTTCCAAGACCGTCAGTATCAGGTTAATGTTCTTCCCTTTAAATGTTCCCCACTTTTTTGGAGCTGATGCTGTAGTTTAGATAATGTTTGGATTGGTAGAAGGGGATGAAATGGATTGGACTGGAACTTGATAGAAATAGAATGCATTCCATTTTATTCTATGATTTCCGTCCAATACCTCTTTCTCCCGTTTCTATTTATTTGGGGAAATGGGATGGACGTGGTCCTTTTACCATTCCATCATTAAAGTATCTAAAATGGTTAACTTTATTTTATTCTATCCATTTTGCTTTATCTCGTTAGATCTCATGTATTCAATTTCACTCACCCGTATCCGACACAACCTTAGATGCTCATAGAATCAAGGTGTTTGTTTGGTGCAGTGCCATCTTTTCTGACATTTGGCACCCTTTCAAATTCATGAGAATCTAAGATGCATAGGCATGAGATATTATATATACTCTCTCCAGTCCTATTTATAAGACCAAAATTACAAGTGGTACTTTTTTTAAGACCTAATCCATAATGCCCTTGCATTATTTTTTTTAGACTAAAATATACCTAATTAAAAGAGAGGTTATAATGACACACAATTAGAAGAGAGAGGAGTATTAATGACAATGATAATTTTGAAAAATATATATGAATTTAAAACATTTATTGCTATCAACTAAATTAATTACTTTTCTTAATCTTAATGAATTAGATAGTTGGGTCTTATAAATAGGTCCAAAGGAAGTTTAGTTACCAAATATATTTTCATTAACTTTATTTTACATAATATGAATATCAGATAATAATTTTATTTATTTTTTTTGGTAAAAATGATAACTAATTTTAAAGTTGCAATGTTTCTACCTTGTCTTTATATATACACAAATATATCTCTATGACTTATGCTTGGACATCTAACAATGCAATGCCAAACACAGGAAACCTGTTATACTTATGTTAGGTCAATGATGTCCTGGTATAGATTCCAAGATCAAATGTTTATGTAACCAAATCTTCTTAAAACTGGTTATCATCTGTAACAAAAATTTTCATTATTGTCATGGTTCAGATTGATGCTGCTATTGTGAGGATAAGGAAGACTAGAAAAGTGCTTAGTCACACCCTTCTTATTACTGAACTCTTCCAACAGGTGAACTCAATTCTTATCTTTCATTTCTTAATTCAAATTGTATCTGTGTCAACTCCTAAATATTTCGATTTCAAAATAATGTGTTCCTGTTACTCTGATGGCTTAGTTTTAGAGGAAGCCACTTTTGTACCGATTTACTACTAATGCATCATGATCCCTTCTGTTGTGATTAAATAAAAACCACACACTTCTGATGCTACTTTTGTCTGATTTTCGGGGATACAATACTTACTTTAGGTATTTATTATTTTTTGTACAGCTGAAATTCCCTATAAAACCAACTGATTTGAAAAAAAGGATTGAAAGCCTCATTGACAGGGAGTATCTAGAGAGGGACAAGAGCAATCCTCAAATATACAATTACCTCGCATAGCATATTCTGCTTTATTTTACAATTAAATTTTCTTTTGTAAATGACATGGGACAGAGGGTTTGATGTTAATCCCTTGTTATATGTACAGTAAGCATGAAGGGTTCCTTTTTAATCTTTTCCACCCTTTCATTGATGGCAACTGTACTGTACTTATAAAAGCATGTTTATTCTCTTTTAAGTTTTACTATTTTCTTCAAATTAAAAGTCACTGACCCAAACTCTTACACAAACATTTGGATAATTTAATGATAAATATTAGAAGTTATTAGTCACATTACCACTTAAAGTCGTGCATTTATTTTTTAATTTACTATTCAACTTTAATATAATGTTTTTATATTTAGTTTTTTCCCCCTCACAGGTTTTATATTTGAGTAACTCTAAAGAATTAATCGTTTTTGTTCCCAATTACATCACAAAAGTATTCTTTATTCTCATTTGTTGCATTAGTAAATACAAGAGTTTAAACTTATTAAAGTAATGATTGCATTAAGGTTGGGGCATGATGAAAAGTAAGTAGAATTTTTAGGGAAAAGATTTTGAACCCGGACTAAGCCTTTGTTGGAAAGGGTCTTACTGATTAGCTGCAGTTGTACCGTGTGTGATTATACTATATTGATTGAGTGAACTTCCTTTCCTTATTTTTGTTAAAGGTTTTCCTAATTACTCTGTTGCTGTTCATATTCTCGTGACTATTGAACAAAACAAATGGAATACATAAAATATCTCTACGTTCTTGCCATTATTGTTTTAAATTAAATTTTCTTTCTCTTGATATGTTTTCTTATTTTACATGCTCGCGTCAATGATACAATAATGTTTCCACCTCTTTAATTTATGTGTCATTTACAGCCTTCCTAATTAAAATAGTCGGGTTCCAAAAAAGATAAAAAGAGCCTACTTTAAAAGAAATGAACGGCCCAAATTTTAGATGAGTCAATTTCAGGGCTATTGCTTCCTGCACCTCCTTTATACTTCCGGAATGATCAATCTGGAATGTAAAATAACATTCCGGAATGCACTCTTTTTTTGGCTTCTGGAATGACCGACCAGAAGGTAGAAAACATCCCGAAAAAGGTGCAGGAAGCAATTTGAAGGTGTGGGAAGTAACAGCCCAATTTTAGATATCCAATAAATAATTGGTTTGATTTGAATCATGCCCAAAACTTAACACAAAACTTCCTCAATCCAGTTGGGCTCAACTAAAGTGCTGTGTATTAAAAACAAAACTAAAATGTTATTATGCACTATTTTTATTTCTCATAACAACTTTCATTTTCGTTTCCCTTTCATTTTACTCTCTCTATATGTTCCGAATAACACTATAAATAAACTTGAAGTTGTGTTTTGACTGTTGCCTACGTTGAAGTCTAGTTAGAATTTAACTGGACGTGGGATAGCAGGATGCGAGCCATGGGAGGACAATGTAGACTTATACAATTTGACTCGTAATAAAGAGAAAGTATATCATAGGTCATAAATAAAAACCTAACACCATTCCACCACTGTATCAAAGATTAAACTCCTCCTATAATTTTTTAAGTTTAATAGAGCGAAAACAGAGAAGTAAAATGCCATTGCGGTATAAGTGTTGTGTAACCCTTCAAACATTCGATTTTGAAAAATCATAAATTTGGTTTAATTGATGGAATTCGCTATCATAATCTAAACTTTATACCAAGTCTAAAGTACTACTAGAATAGTAGAATTGAATTATTTGACTTGGAAGAAGCCAATTATGGACCATAAACTTGTGTGTATAATTGAAAGTAATGCTCTTTTCTAACTTTTGAAATGTGGTACATAATCTAAACATTACAAATAATTATTTCACACCTTCAAAGATTTTTCAGATTAGAAGCAAAATGGTCCTTGCTCTTTAGAATTGGACCACAAATAATACAAAGATTCATTTATTAGATTAATTGCACCTTTTTATGATTAAATCCTCTTTAAGTAGTTGGTATCTTTTCCAAATGACTTATCAAGAGAAGTGTTGACCTTCAAAGTCAAAAACTTATTCCAAAATGATTTGAACAAAGGATGATGCAAAATTCTAAGAGTATGGTGAAAACTCCATTATCTAATGTGATCCAAGCACATTTTTCCTTCACCGTTTCTCTCAGACTCTATTGTCAAATGTTATAAAACCATTTTGGTAAGATCTCCAAATCTTTGAAAAATTCTATAAAGACTTCGAATTTGTTATATAGGAATGAATAAAGCAAATGCCAACGAGTATTTTTAAAACCCTTATCATACTAAACATTCACAATCATTGGACGTATTCGATTCGAAAAAGATTAACTTTTATAGAAGATATTTGTAAAACACAGGCACATTGGGATCATATCCTATAGCTAACATATTTTGGGTGAAAGTGGTCTTTAAAATGATAAGTTCAGAGAGAATTATGAAGGTGATTTTGCTCCAAACCTTTTGAATTGGTATCCTTACATAGTAGAGCATAAATTAGTCGTATACGTGAATGCATAGGAACATTCTTCTGAGATGGCATGCTTCAGTTGGGTATAGCTTTCACGCAAACTATACACTAATACCCACTATGCCTCATTGCTTTCTCTTGCGTATGCGCAATATCAATCATGACAATGACAAACTTCAGGTAGGTTTCATGAATCAAACGGTAGTCTGGCACCTCCCCAGCCCAAAAAGTCAGTACTTTGAAGCCACTAACTATAAGCTATGTTTTCGTTTTCATTTACCTTTCTACTCTTAAAATTGGTCAGAGATATATAAACCTGAAAGTTGAAACGAATAATCTGAGGTCTCTCACCGCGTGTTCACTACTTCTACGTCTTGTAGTTGTACGTGTCTTCAATTCAACCACCTTTTGCACGTCAAAATATATATCAAGATAATGCACAAGCAACAAAGTGTTGCTTCGAGATACATATATGTGGATCCAATGAAAAGTAAACGATAAACTAAACACGATAACAATTACAGACAAATAAAGATGTAAATTGATTGAGCGATTAAGAAAAAAAATAAGAATAAAATTACAGATTTTATTTTTTCCTATTATAAAAAATAAAAATTAATAATTAATATTTAATATAAAAAATTACAGAAAATATTATTTTCCTTTGATGTGCAACAACTCATTTGAATTTGAGAATCCACATATTTTTTTAAAATAATGTAAATGTGTTTCTTAGTTCAAGTTAACACAAGTTCACAACAAACATTCAACCAGCAGACTGACAGGTTATTATTGTACATTATATAAGGTACACAGTGATACATGTAACAACATTCCAGCATATATGCTGTAATTTAATTAGTCACATTAATAATTTCTAATTAAGTTCTAAATTTCTCCTTAATGAAAATAAGATTGAATTATTCTATTATTATTTAATCATTAGTAGAAACGATTTTTAATTAACTTCTATTTTTTCTTGATCAAATTATAAGTTAACCAAAATTATTTTTCTTTAATAAATCGGAGGAGGGTTAAAATAAAAAAATTATTCTAACTTTCTGTACCTATACCCTTTTTCTTCTCGAGGGTTGTAATCTGTACCTTGAAGTTGAACTATAGTTAGCAATGAATTTATTTTCCATGTTTGTTACAGGGAGGTTATTCTCAGTGTCAGCCAATAATTTAAGCAAGAAAATGTTTGTAGAAAAATAGCATAATTTTAAATTTAAAATTATAAAATTATGTATTTTTAATCTTTAACATTAAATTTAAATTAAAGATACATATTTGTAGAGACAAAATATATTTGAATTTTAAACTATTTTTTTACTGCAAATTTTAAACTAGTATATGCATGTACGTACGTACAATTTCGAAATTTATTATAATTTTTTTTACAATAAATCATATATTACAATTATGACCTCTATTTATTTATTTTAACTAAATCATAAGTGTGATTCACAACTTCGTAAATATGAAATTGTGCCAAAATAAGAATTATAAAACATAATCATACCTAAAGCATTTACACGCCATTATGCATTAAGCTGAACTCATTTTGGATTGTGACATGGCACTAGGATGAGTGGTCGCTTTGTAGTTTGTACTCTGGTTTGTGTTGTGTCTACCATCAATTTTAGATAGATATGCTTTTCTGCCACAAAAAGCTGTTGATATGGATGTTTGGTTTTGATGTAACTATAAGCAATGCATAACTCAATTTGTTTCTTCAGAATACCTCGCGCCACATCGAAATTATACCACACCCAAATTTGTTCTATGTAGCTAACATCGATCAACAGATCACAGGTGGCACCAACAGCAATGTCACATTTTTTTTTTTTTAATTCTGTCAAATTATGCAGAACTCATAAACATTTGTTAGCAACGTGCTATATCAATATGGCAACTGCTGATGTCCAGCTCTAACTACATCTACACAAGGGATACGTACATTTATGGGAAATTCTCTAATCACAAAAATTGTGTTCGCATGTCTCAATCTAATTTTACTTGTAATAATAACGGTTAATGACGAATAAGGAGCCAAACCATATTTTAAAAGTACATGTCTAAGCTCAATGCATGGTAGTTCTGGGAAAGCATTATCACAATGTACATGTAGATAAAGTTTAGATGAAAATTCAAACAAATGTTAAAATTTAATTAATGTTTATAAAAGTATTTACATATTACTTATAAATAACGTCTTCACATTAGAAATTGAAACAAAATTCATGTCCTTATATGATATGAGTTCGTTATTTATGAACGGGACATTTTAGACAAAACATTATCACAATGATTCAGATATTTTGTAGTATGTCGTTCTTATCCTTACGGTCTACATGTGTTTAAACATTAACTGAATCACTAAGGAATTAATTACGTGGTGGATTTTGATAGTTCCAATGTTTGTGGGAAAGATACTTGTGAGTTGTGAATAATCTTCTTAATTATACGATTGTATTCAAAGCTTCTTTTGTGTGTACATAGTATCCATACCTCTTATGTCTAGTTTGAATATTATGTCAACGTACAATTATTATTTTCGCAACACCAATCACATTTTTTTCCCACGATGATCATCGTTTCAAATGCAAAATAAGCATCACATTGCCTTTTTTTTCCTTGTTTAGTATTAACATTGACTTATTCAGAAAAACAAGAAAGTATTAACATTGACTTCTATTGCAAAATAATTATTGGACACGCCTGCACTGCAGGATAGGTTGACCCGCTTCTAATTCGTGCCATATTATCCATATATTCATGAGAATTAATTACATGCATTGATTGGTTAACTGCATCAAAATTTCTAGAAGATTCAGTTAAAAAAGAACTAGAAAACTGTTTGATTTTTTTAGGTCTATAAAGCTTTTTGACGAGAAAGATATAACAGAGAGCAAATACAAAACTGTTAACAAACACTACCACGGGATTTTTTTAATTAAACTAATTAATATAATTTTCTTTTAAAATTATTAAACTAATGTAATTTTAAAATAATATATTAATATATGATGTAAATTTAAAAGTAATTTGATTACATGAAAAATAAGAACGGGATAATTAAGTTTGTTCCATAATTTAAAAAAAAAAACTGTTTTTTAGAAAATTTAAAAGTAAATCACTCCATATTGATGAAAAAACCCTACCATGCATGACTTCTATTCTAATCTATACCAAATTCATCATTACCATTCATTTATTTTAACTGATAATAAATTAAATGATTCACTTAACTAGGCTTATAATGATAATATTTCTTATTTTCTTGAAGAATATAGCATACTTTATCGTTTTAGGATGCCGTGAATCGAACGCAAATTGCACTTTAAATTAATGCATGTAAGTTCTTGCCACCCACCCACACACACACACACATATATATATATATATATATATATATATATATTTATCATAAAAGAAAAGGTATATATAATTTTTCTAGCAATTAACTAAGGACATGGGAATGGAAGGAAAATTTTATTCAAAAGCATGTCTCCCGGTGCTTAAAAGTTAATTAATATGTCTGATTCATGTATCTGGACGATATAAACACTCAGTGACGATCTCAATGACGATTTATTAATAAGTATGAAAGAAAAGGAAAATCAATATGAAAATGTGCAACATTCCCATCTGTGAGTGGGAGTGGGAGAACGGTGTAGAAAAGAGAAGCGAAATAGTCAAAGAAAAAAGTACCCATGCCAGTTCTTTTAAAAAGGAAAGAACTATTCCAAGTATTCAGCTCCAATCTCTGCTTATTGTGTTCTACACTTACCTATGCACGATCAACTCATTTTCTTAAGAAAGGACTTTAAAAAGTTTAATTCGTAGCAAATGAAAAGTTGCACCCAATAATTAAATGCAGTGTTATATTATAAATAATGTCTAAAGGGACAAAAGATGTATTAATATGACAAATGGAATACGTATTCTGCGTGGTCTAATCCGAGCACATAATTAAGAACAAATTAAAGGGAAACAAATTCTAACTAAGCAGAGTCTCTGGCCAGCATGTCCTTGATAAAAGATGCCCCACTTTTGAGATAGCACATATCCAACCACTTCAAAGAGTGTCCACATACGTTTGCATGCCATGTGCAAAAATCTTAATACAAATCTCCTATGTTCCTCTCATTTGCACTCTTTTCAATCGATCGGTACATATCGACCAAACTCGATTAGGTTTTTTTCAGCTATTGGCAAATTCATTATTTTGTTACCTAATTCTTTGATTTTTGTTTATTGCTTTAGTTCATTTTGAGTTTTTAACCTTCTTTTCTGAGATTGCATGCGCAACACTGAAAGGAATCCGAAGAGCCCAGCTTTAGAAGACATATATAGGAGAATAAAAACTTGAGATAAAGAAAAAAATGCTACTTCATTTCTTTCAATATATATATATATATATATATATATATTAATTGAGGAGAAAAATAAAAAGGAAAGAAAACCAAGTATGTAATAAGATAAATAAAATAATGAAGAATAATAAAGAAAAGGTATATATAAATAATATAACTCAAATAATTAAAAGTAGAAAAAATAGAAAAGAAGAAAATGGCCTTCATACCATTTCTTTTTTCTCCATAGAAAAGCATATTACTTGTACGATACTCGCAACAAAAATATTGGTGGTTCTCAACAGTTGGCAGTTTTTTTTTTTTTTTTTTCCTGTTGAAAGAATCAGTTAAGGAATCTCTAAATTATTTTAGGTATACATTCAATACTATTTATGTATGTCCCTCACTTTTTAGATCCATTAAAAATATAGTAAATGAAAGCAAGTAGAAGAGGACCACATATATATGTACATGATTTGCACCCGATTACCCACACGACACACACATATATTTTGGAGATCTTTTGGTTAATTTAATAGAAGACAGAAGTTTGGACTCTCCGGACGAGAGATGATCGTACATGCATAATAAACCTATATATCTAGATTCTAGATTTAGCTTTACCTGCTATAGTGCATAAATAATTGAGGGAGCATTGGAATTGAAGTTCAACAAAAAGAACTTATATTTTTCTGAACTAATTCTAGCTATCCGCTTTGCTTTTGAATAAACGCGATGGGGTCATGGCATGAGGTGAGGGGGGCACCCAAGTTCCAAAAGGGAATGCTATAATGGTTGGGCACTAAATTGACTTTTGTGACTTGGTCACTAGCATAATGTTTAATTAGTGACATATAGGAAAATTTCTGAAAGTTTTTTGTATAGTTGATTTTACAAGGTCAGGTCTAACACATGTGGGCATTTAATTATATAATTACATGTTTAAGATTTAACTTCGACACTTTTAATTAAATTAAAACAACTTCACAATAATTGAAACAAATTTCATGCACTTTGTGATGATTAATTTGATGTTAAGATAATTTATTTATGTATAATCTTATTATAAATTCTTGCTAATCTTGATAATTTTCTCTCACTTAATTTATATTTACACGAATGTTATTTTAATAAAATTTTAGTAATTCAAAAATAGGCTAAATTGTACTTCTAGTCTACTTTAATTCTTAATATGAGATTTTGGTGGTCTTGTTTTTTTCTCGCAATTTTGGTTTTTATATCTTAAAAATTTTGGTAATTTTACATATGTTTATTTATTTTATTTTAAAAATTTCAATTAATTAAATTATTTTTTCACAGTTTTTTTTAAATCAATAAAAAATTTATATATTATTGGTACCAAAATTACCATACTTCAGTTGCATAAAATGATCCACACTGGTTAATTACTATTGTTTCCAGTGATTAAATAGTAATACCTATTAACCAGTAGCTTAAAAAATTCCCATATAAAAACTCTATACTCTAACACAGTTTTACATATACGTACACTCTCACCAATATTTTTTACAGCATTTAATAGAATATGTTAAGTTTAGAGTTTAATTGGATTAAATAAAAAAAATAAAAGTATCTAAAATTAAGGATTAGATGAAAATTACAAATTTTGTAAAAGAATACCAAAATTGTTAAAAAAAATATGAAAATCAAAATCATATATAAAAAGTAAAGAAGAATGAAATTATAATTTAACCTTCAAATTTATATCATAAAATTTGATGACTGCTCTGCGTGTGTTTTCTTTCTAATGCTTTGTCAATTTTGCTCACAAGAATGAGTTTAAATAAATAGACATATAATGTTGTGGACAGTGTAATGGTTTAAATAAATAGTTTAATATGAAAAATATTTTAAAAATAATGGAAAAATAAAATAAATCTATAATCTATCATTATCAATATCAATATCTTGAAGTATAATGTTAAAATATTAGAATTAAAATTATAAATAATGGTTAAATTAAAAATAATCAATACCTTTTCATTAAATATTAGTAGAAAGAAAGACTCATAATGCTTGTATATTCACAGTTTTTATTTTTTACATTATTTTTTATCATATATTAAATTTTTTATTTATAAAAAAATGTGAAGGTTAATAAACAGGTAAATACAAAGAGACTCACCTGACTATGTTTGATAATTTTAGTTAATTTTTAATATTTTTTATTAGCTAAAAAAAATGTCAAACGTTTTGCTTCTATAAAATACTTTTTAAACTAAATATATATTTAAACTTCTAAAAACATTATATACTTATATTAAATGATAAAATTTGTTAAATTTTTCTATCAAATGTAAAATAAATAAAAAAATTAATGACTGTTTTTCAAAACAATATATGATACTAATTACCTATATGCAATTTTTTTAAGGAAAAATTATTACATGCTCCAAGATCATCATATATTTTTATTTTATTTTAAAACACTTAATAAAACTCGATTATGTTATACTTAAAAATTGCTCAAAACTATGATTATCCCGGATCATGTAATAGTTCTCCTTTCAAAAGGTATATATATTATGAAGTCATCGATGCAATAATTTTTATAGATAACGATAAGCACACTCACGAGTGAACATCTTAATAATGGGTTTCATGTGCCCACAATTCAACCTGCGGGGTACTAAAAAACAACCGGATAATCGAGTTTATCTATTTCATTAGAAATTTTGGGTCTAAGGGAACAAGCAAAGAAGTACATGTTATACACATATATGCTCTAAGTTTTCTCTCTCTCATTAATCTGAATGCTTAATCACTATAAAGCAGCAAACCTTTCATTTGAGTTTAATATAGGTTTCCATTCTTGCTGCTTAAGTGCTTGTGACGGTGAATCATCAACCTTGTTGACATTACTTAATTAGTTTTAAGCATGACAAAAATAAAGATTACGCTCAATCCACTTGATTACGCAAATACAAATTTCTTAAAAAGAAATCTTATCCTACGAAATGGGCATTAGAATATTATTTTGTACCTTGTCAAGTCTAAGACTAAATCCCAAAAGTAGAGGGAAAAAGCACATTGATTAATGGGGAGAAAACAACGAAAAGTTATCTAGCTAAAGAAAAGAAAACCCTAATTTGAAAGATAGACATGAAATGAGCATCCAATTGCATCATTTGTCTCTCCAAATAATGTGGGCAGTGTCACTTTCTCGTCAATCAGAAAATTAAAGATAAGTGGTGATGATGCCAATGGGCTTCGGAAAAGTTATTATCTCTAGCAAGACACTAGTGGGATGCATTATTTTTTCCTCATCCGCACAAAAGTATGAAGAAATATTGTAAGTAACATCAGTGTACGAGAATAGAAAGGATTGGGTCATCAAAACTGGGACACACACACATTTCATTGTCATTGTCAAAGTTGAGCAAGTTGATGTGGTGTGGTGAAGTGGAGAGAGTGGGAACATGACTAACTATTGTACTTATTTACATCTCAAAACTGTATAAACTGATAACCAATCTCAGGCTAGCGTGGTTCATCCAATTCCAAAATGTGCAACTAATTCTTCATCATCATGTTACTTTACACCAACTAGTATTTTTGAAAAGTTGTTATAATAGCGTTCTGTGTTGGTGGTACGAGCAGGCATGTGAAGTTGGAAACAACTTGTATGAAAATATGCAGATTAATCATTAATTTTAGGTCTTCAAGTTGAAGCAGTACGTACTGATAGACTTTTTTCTTTTATTTGTTTGCACAATGTTAAAGTATTACTTCTGTCATTGATTAACAAATGTTTTTATATACGTTGTTTGTGAAACACCTACATTACATTCGTGAAAAGGATACGCTACTAAAAGTCCTTAATTAGTTAGATTTTCTCAGAAATTGCTTAAATAAAATCTCGATTCAGTTTATGTAAGAGGATATCTCACAATATTATTTATTTTCAATAAAATAGCATGGTACTCAAAACCTCACAATATAGAGTAGATGAAAAAAGGATAGAGAGAAATGAATAGGAAAATATAGTGTGAAATTTTGCATTGTTTGATTTAAGAAAAATAAAATAAAAAACTGAAAAGAAATAATACCGTGAGGTTGTTTGGTTTGGAAGAAACAAGGGAAAAGAAATTAGATTAGATATAATAACATTATTTTACCCTTATAGACAACCTCCAACATGTATCATATAAACCATATTATATATATATAATGGTTAATTACATATTTGATTAAATTAATGTACATCTAATTTATTCAATGTTAAAATGTTAAAATGGTATGTGCAAATAACTTTTATGAATTAGAAATTTTCGGTGAACTAAATAACTTTTGCATTATTCTGTCGACCATTTTTAAGAATTATATTTCCAAATAAGTGCTCCAAAATGGGATTTTTTTATGTCATCGTATTTCAAAGGACTTCTAGTAAAGATTTCTAGACCTACCTGATTTCAAACGTTAATCCATTGCAAACTTTATTTGTCTCCATTGCAAAGTGACATGAGTTGAAATAAAAAGAAGCTGACGGGTATGGATGTAATGCTTCCATGCCTGTTTGACAAGACGTCCAAAATAATCAGGAAACTGAATCTCCACAGATCTTATATGCACGTGTTTATGTTTCATAAAGTTATATAATATATTATTAATATATATATATATATATATATATATATATATATATTAGTTACATTACTAACTCCTTAAATATTTTAGTGGTTTTTGCTCCTTAAAAGTCAAGTTGATCGATACTTATTGGACCAACTATATATATGATTTGTTTGGATAAATTTTTAAGTATTTAAATAAACTTTCTGACGTTAGATTCTTTAAAAGATGATTTTTAATCTGTGCTTAACCAAATTGATCATGAGTCTATTTTTCGTTCGGTTTAATTAGCCAGTTCAATCTGATTATGGTAACAATGTGTTAAACTATATATAATCTAAATTTAGGTATCTGATCATGCCTATAGATATTTATGAGTTAGTTTGAACTACAATATTGAACTAATTTGGTATGGATGATCAAATTAAGATTAAAAAATTATTATACTTTATCTAAGTTTTTTTTATCACATAGTATCTTCCTTTTGATATGAAATTTGCATATTCTATGCTCCTGCAAATTAAAAAGTGTTTTGTTTCTCAATGAATTTATGTAATAATTAAATTCATTTCAAACTTTGATAATAGTTTTTTTTTTGGTAAGGAAACTTTGATAATATTTTTATTACTTTTTTTACAATAATAATATTACATATCTAATTAATCTCTACTCAAAACATAATCATGAAGTTAACAAACATGACTAAAGACACTCATCGTTTCGAACCACAGAAAAGATATGAAAACGGAAGGGAAAATAAAGAAATTATTTGAAAACCATTCAGGAATAGCATATGATGAGGTCAAAATAAACGGGAAAAAAAAAACAAAAGCAAAAATAAAACAGGAATTTTCTTTTATATCAGGCATTCAGGTTAGACATAATCCGGGAGTCTTAAAACCTTTGGGTAAAATAATTAAGAATAAACCCCCCTTCTTCTTCTTTTTTACTACTATTATATATTAAAAGAATTCGTTTCACTCATGCCAGTACATAATGATGATATGCCTTTGAAAACTTAATTTGTAAAGCAAGAAAACTTTGATGACGACATGCCTTTAATTAGTTTATGGATCATTTATCAGTACTTATTTTAGATGACTTCTTTTGTTAATTAGTAGTGGTATCTATGGTCCATCTTGGTTCAGCTTAAGCGTGGGTCTCAAAGAAATAAAATACTCAACATATATCAATTTTCTCTTCTATATATCTCATTTTTTTTCTCCTCTTTTGTCTTTTTCTTTTCATCACATCAGTTATCAAATCTATCTTTTTCTATTTTTACATTTTCTTCCTTTTCTCTATCACACTTTTTCACCACAATTCATTCCAAAATGAGATACAGGTTTGTCATTACTCCACAAAGAAAGGTGAGTTTGGGTCTGGTTAGGCATGAACTCGATGGTGTGTCAGTGTATATATCAACTGATGCACCCTAAAGGACCTACACTAAGTTTACTGATCATCTTTGACTAAAATATTAAGCATGTGATACATTTTTGCCTTTGAGTTCAAGAATTAATCAATTCAGCCGTAGATATTTGTACTGCCCATAAATCTTTCACCATTTGTTATAAATCTCCGACCATATAAAGCACGCATCTTATCAAGCTGATCACTGATTCACTGATCAGGACCAAAGAGAAAAAAGGAAACATTTTCACTTTCAGCACTAAATTAATTGGGTTGCTTTCGGTTCTCTTTTTCAAAACATAAAAAATTAGAGTTTAAATGTTCAATGTCTATTTTTATACCGTCAAGTGTCAATTAATTCAAATTTATAGGTAATATAACTTTTAAATAAGATAATTATTATAATAATCAATAAATTTATAATACATGATACTTTATGAATAGATAAAGGAAAGTAAGTGGCGAAGTCAACAAAATTTTTTAGTTCATGCCAAATTTTAAATAGTATCAAATTTTATTTTTAATCATAATTAATTATATAAATATATATAATTATTAAAAAAAATTCTCTCAAGTATAAATTTTAGTTTTTAGGTAATGTCATGACTATCAATGGTCTAGAAGTGGCTCCACCACTAAAAATGTATATGACTTTTTTTTCAAATTTTAATTGATATATTTCTTTAATAATTGTATATAGACATGTTTTTTTTATATTAAATAAAATAAAATATTATTTTATAATTTTCTTTGCAAATTTTAAAATAAAACTTAAAAAAATAAGTTTATTTTACAATTCACGCAATTAAATTATTTGCTTTACATTTCATGATCTTAATTTGCATTTCTTTCACTTTAGAATTTGACAAATAAGTTTGTTTTTAAACTAATTCAAGTTTTAATTATAACTTAAAATCAACAAATTGGAAAAACTCGATAAATCGAAATCAATGTTTTGTGCATAAATTCTTATAGTTGTTGGTTGCAAGGCTAATATTATAATCAAATTTGATTACATCTTAGGTTCATCGAATATTGATATTTGTTTGACTCAACTACATGTTATTCAATTGAAAGCTAAATGTTGTTAGTTTGGCTGAAATTAAAGAACCCTTTGGTTGGTTTCTTTGAAAAGTCTCAAATACACTTCATCGTTTAGAATCAAATTGTGGAACAATATTTAAAGATTTGGAGTTCTATCTAAATTTGAAACTCATCGAAATAAACTCCACCATTAACACCTAGTACTATTTATTCTATGAAATAAAATGTGTTTATGGAGATTAGCATGCTAGCTAGGCTGCGCAGATGGCCATGGACAAATGGTGAAGGGATTGGACAAAGACCAATGAAATGCAATGCGAAACATCGGGTCTTCATGAAAAAGGTATCATGCATGTTGAGTTTCTCCAAGTTGTGCTCAGAATAAGCAAGATAAAGTTTTGGATATACAATAAGCAACCAACCACAAAATACAGTAAAATTAACAGAACATAATTGAGTACATTACTGCATAATGAATGAATATATATATATATATATATATATATATATATATATGGGGTTTTATAGACCTAGCTAACAGCCTTGTTTGTTACATGATACCATGCTTTAATTTATGATCTCAAGTAGGCTCTTGAATTGTTATGAAAGGAAATTTCGTTCCTATATGTTAGCGAGTTAATATTCAAACACCTATAAATTTTTTAAAATGATATACGTGTTTTGGGCTTATGTTTTTAATTCCTGCTTGAATATATGAGCTAGCTAGTATTATAAAAGAAAATACTACTTGTTGAGAGTGAAGACTAGAATAAATAAAAATCATAATATAGTTTGGAGAAGTTCTCACTGTACGTTGTGCTAGTCTCTTTTGGTTACTAGCAGTCATTATTTTTCCTTTCATTTATTTTGATAAATATTACGTTTATATAAGCTAAAACGGTAAAAAAAATTAAAATATTGCTTTTTTTAAAAAAAATTACAGAATTATTATAGTTTTAAAGTTCTTTACTCATCTATAGTAACTAATCGTGTTCCAGCCAAGCGCAACCAGTCACGCCCCTCACATGCGTGTCCAGTTGCATCTTTGTGGGATGCAATTGGTTACTATAATTATGTAAATAAGTTTAAAATCATAATAAATTTATAATTTTTTTGCCTCATTACATCACTTATACTATTCTACACTTTTCTCTCTTCTCTTGGTAAATTTCAAGAAATGTTATGAAATAAATAAGTTACAGTAGTATTATTTATCCTCTTGAGTTTATTAATTGTGTGAACACCTTTGGACCTGGTACTGCAGAATTCCAATTACATTTGAATTTTAAACAGATTGGATATGAATTTTAGTTGCTTAATCAGCGACCGTCAATCAAACAATCGAAATCACACTTTGATTTTGATCAGTTGTTACGGTTTGTTGTTCATAACTGCAACAACAAACAAGTTTCTTTTTAAAATATCAAAACAAAATAGTTGAACATTTCTTAAAAATAAGATATTTTTACATCAAAGAGAGGATCATAACTGCCAAGAATGCTATTGGAAACAAATATCTTCCCTTGATAATTTGCTCACGAAAATGACAATATGAATATGTGGACGAATATATGCTTTTTATTATAATACAGCTATATGTTTGTAATTGTGTATCAGACGATACACTTGCCTGCCCATCATAATAGCAGTTAAGATATTTATGAAAAATTATGTATAAAATAAAGAAGAAAAAAATGTTTCTCTAATCAGAGAATCAGATAGCTTTCTCCGGATACTTTGTGGGCAATAAGATTTTCAGACATTGAGCTAACTTTTTGGTAGTACAGATAAGAAACGAACAAAGTTACCATCAACTGTCAAATGTACGTCCTTCTCTGATTAATATACCTGATATTCCATGACAACGAAGTAAAGAAAAGAAGTTCATCTTTTACTTTGGTAAAATCTAGAATGCTAAAAAAAATGTACTAGCTAAGTCTACAACCCAGTTTTATGAGATATTAGTGAATACTTCACTCGACCACCTATCCCACTAACTTATAACTAGATAATTTCTTCTCTCACTAACTCATAAATTCTATCATTATAAATACAAAGTTATATGTAGGTATAAATATCTTCTAGTTGTACACTATAACTATATTATTCACTCACTGATTTGAACATCAGAGTACCTTTACAAGTACCATTTTTATCACCCGAAGAAACTCGTCATCAAGTATCAAGTAGGAGATCAGATTGTTGAAGGAGATCGATCTGGAGAACACTTCAGAATCTAGTAAGAACACTATAACTTGTGGGTAGGTTGTGGCCCTCTTAGCAAGCTATAATAACAGCAACTATAGAATAATATTCGAACTGAAAAATTGTACAAGAAAAAAACAAAATACTAGAGACAAGGTATATAGCATTTGCAATCCTAATAAAAAGTAGAGGCCGGTCTCGTCCATGTGCACTACAATATCTAGTTTTCGTTTTCGAAAGGAAACTTGAAGAAACGAAGGTGATATTAATCTATGAAGCACCGATACTCTGAAAAAAAAAAATTCAACGTATCGGATACACGTCCGATACCGATACTTTGGGGATACTCCATTTTACGTATCGGTTTAGTCAAATATTTTCAAAAGACATTTTTGTAAATTAAAAAAAAAAAAGGTGCCCTAAATAGAATGAAGTTTGTTTTTCCTCCATATCCACACACTAGTTGAGGTATTTATTAATTTTGTATGGATAATCTATTATTTATGCTTATGATTTTCTTTTTATTATATTTTACTAATATGAAATATACTCTATATAAAAAAATATTATTTAGTGCTAAGACGTATCGGGAACGTATCGAAATATTAGAATTTTTGAAGAACGTATCGAAGTTTCGTATCGGAAACGTATCGAAAACGCCGTATCGGTATCGGTGCTACATAGATATTAATTAGTGATAGGGCAACAGCCATATATCATTGTTTGTTGTCATACTAGTTTGTCCAATGGCCCTTGACAATGGCTCCCATGGCTTTGCCCTCAACGGGATGTGCCCACAAAAGTCCAAAACGGGAAACCAATTACCCGCCCCATCCGTTATGAGGGCATTAATGGCAGGCAAGGCCTGATATTGACTTCTTAACCAAAATTATTTTATTTTGGAGGAGTAAATGTATTCCTTCTTAAATTTAATTAATTGTCATGATTTTTCATAACCCTTGAATGAGAAATTTATTGATAGACTGTGGCCATGCAAAAATATTTCTCATGGAAAAGAATTGCCCTTCTCTTCTTAAATTTACGTTCACGGTTTTTTAAGCATAATTAATTACTCGTAGAAAAGAATAACCCTTCTCTTCTTAAATTTATATTCACGGATTTTTTAAGCATAACTAATTACTCATAGAAAAGAAATTTAATCCCATGAGATTGGTATAATAGAGAAGACAAGATTGTGCATCTCACATAGGTCCTTTATATATTGTAAATATTCTCACTCATTTTCCTTAACGGTGAATCCAAGTCCGTTGTATTTTTTTTTCTTTTTTTAACTTAGAGGTTTTTGCTCCCTTGGATTGAGCCATTATTAATCTTAATCCAAAACAATTTCTAACCAAAAAAATTAAAAGAAAAAAAATTATGAGGTGGGAAGAGTCGTGAATCCATCACTAACTATGACTATGATGGTTTCCTCTAACACCATGTCAGGACCAATAATAATTCTTACGTGAGTGTGTCGTAGATCATTATAATAACTTTATTAATGATAGACTGTGGCCATGCAAAAATATTTTTCCATCAAAAGAAAAATAATGTTGACGAATAAGACCATCAGGGGCTGATTTTAACGAACAAATTAGTTTCATAGTAAAAGTTTACACACAATGTTGATGATTTTGGGAGGTTTTGGGTGGAGATTTTGATAAAAGAGTATTAACGTATAAAAATCCAAATTCTAGATATAAAAAGATTATATACAAAAAGTAATTGGACATTTCATTAAATCATACTTATACATGTTAATCAGTGTAGAATAATATATACATAAAATCATAAAGTTCAAATCTCAGTGATGTATAGTACAATTATACCTATACAAATAATTTATCACTATTTATTAATATGATGTGTAGTACAATTAATGTATCACTATTTCAATAATTAAATTGGGGTGAGAAAGGGATATGTCACTCATAAAACCTATGACGTAGCTGGCTCATATTAGGTCTAGGTTATATGAATTTATTTGTAAGTCAAATGGAGATATTTTTAAAGGCTTTTTTTATTCAAATTAGTCATGCTAACACATTTAAGAATTTTTTTAAGCCTATCATGCATATTTAAATAAATTAAATTATTATTATTATCTATTGAACTGATTAGCTTACATATAAATTTAGATCCATCAAGCTATTTAGTGATAGGTTTCTTAGTCTATTAAAAGATTTTATTACAAGCAAAATTTTAATGAAATCAACTTTAAGATAGATTAAGTTAGACTTTTTAAAAAAAATATCAAACTAGATTTTTAAAACGGTTAGATCTTAAAAGAAGACGTGCATTTAATAAATAAATAAATAGGACTCCTATCTTGAAAAAAATATATCATTACGGGTATCTTAAATTTAAAATAAAGATAAAAATAAGATAAAAGTGTAATTTGAGTAATTTAACCATTTTCAAATTTTATACTGGCAGTACATTACTCTTTTTCTCCTATTAAATACCTAATGGTATGATACAGTTTCGGTTAAGGAATTCTGAATGTCGTCCCTGAGCTGAAGAAAACAGCAGGGGCCAGATACATTAATACGTAGTAATCCATTTGCATGGGCCACAACATATATAGTTGTGTATAAAGTATCAAGAGGAGAAGGAAGAAACAGTGAGATCGATGATCGATGTCAATTAACGTGTCTGTCTATATGGGTAACTATAGCATGCAGTTATTAATGATGTGACTAAGAATCGTGGTCGAAAACAAATAGCTATATAATAATAGCACACCTATTCCTAAGCTTATGAACAACTGATCTATAAGATAATTAAACTGAAAAATATGAAAATAAATAAATGAAAGAGCCCTTACTCGAAATGAAACAGTACTTATTAACTGCCTGTCACTATCGATCTCATTTTCATCTTACTTTTATGGGTACCATTGTATATTTAACTGAAATTATCTTATATTTAAAAATATAAGGTGTGTTGAATGATTAAAAAATATTATAAGTGTATCCTTTCTATTAATAAAAAAAATATTTTAACATCTAACGTTTATCAATAAAAAAAATTATACAATCTTCAATAAAGGTAGGATGTAGCGAAAAGTAAAAAAATTCACAATAGACTATTATAGACATGCAAATGAAGAAATAAATTATGGTAATTATAAAGAGTACACCAACTTTAAAAACAAGGCTTAATCTTCTACTTAATTAATTGAAATTATTTTGGAATATGTATTTTGAAAAGGCTAATCAATAATCGTATA
>PYAF01005706.1:258158-271715 GCA_007407185.1 Glycine tomentella
TTTTAAAGTAAATACCATAATATATATATATATATTAATTTAATTTTTATACATTTTAATTTTTCAATTGTATGTTTTGTTAGAAATGATATATCAACAAATTAGATTGACTTGACCTTATTTAATTTAATATGTTATTAGGTTTTGATTAAATCAGAATTGAATTTAAATAAATAATTCTTTCTAAAATTTAGATTAAAGCAGATAAACTCATCTTTTATAAACATTCCTAATTATTGCTGTTTTTTTTTCATTTCCCTATTAAGTATATCCATGTGTATGTTAGTTAGAGAGGCAGCGAGAGAGATGGACTGTGATGAACTGGCTGATGTAAATAATTTAGTACATTTGTTTTTGCTACCTTGCTTGTAAAGATAAAATTTATTTCAGATATTTACAATTGCTTATTTTTTTATCCGTAGAAATTAAATATGGTATGATGAATTTTTAACATTCACAATCCGCAATTGCATATAACAATATAGAACTATTTCTATTTCCATATATTTGCAATAGTGCAATACACCTTGTGCTGTGGGTTGATCTCTATTTCGCAATACAATTATTATATATAAAAATTAATATAACTAATTAGGGAGTGAGGAGATAGCAATAGCCTTCAATTACTTTTACTAAATTCAGATTATTAGTACGTATTGTCTCTTTAGAATAACATAACTTCACTTGTTACCAACTTAGTAGAATCTTGTTATCAACTTATTAAAAATTGCTACAATGATGTTTACCCAAGAAATTGTGATGATGACTTAAACCTTTTAACTTCATTATTCTTTTTTTCCTATGACAACCATATATAGGAAGTTAACTCAGGCCAATTTACATGTTGGTATTTATATACTTCCTTATATGCAAGTTCCATTGTATTTCTCAATTGATTGAATTTAATTTATTGAGTTGTGAATAGAAACGTTGGGAGCAGAGAGTGGCCATTCTAGCCTTGTCCACTTCCAATGGTTGATAGGCTGAAATTAACTTTAATATTGCCTTCTAAGGATAAAAAAAAAAGTGTCCGATCCCTAGTTAATGCATAACTTTGTAAATATTATATTTGCGCTTGGATTGGGGGGCATTGACGAAATACCAAGGATTATATTAACCAAAAAGAATGTCCTAAAGTTGCGCCCCGCTTCTGGATTATTTTTTATAATCATTAAGTGCCTTATCCCACCATTTTGGCTATACATACAAAAAGAAACAAAAAATTGTTATAGGGTTTAAGATAATTAACCGGTATAAAATAATAAGATATGCCAAGGAAGTTGGTTTTCCAAGTTTAATTTGTCTGATTCGTTCCAAGAAGTCTGAATCACATTAAATAAAATTAAGGTCATGAATATAAGAATAATGATCTGAATCATGTTAACAAAATAAACGGTATAAATGTGAGAATAAGGGTTCAAATTACATTAAATAAAGTTGTAATTTTTATTTTATTTATAATATTTTCTCTTGTTATTAGTTGGGTGATTTTTCATCTTTATAAATAATAAAGGTATGAGTGTATTTTTCTCCAACAAGTTTAACTGTTAAATATCTTGTCCAATGCTTTGTATGGTATTAGGGTCACACAAAATTTGGTTTCAAATTTTCAATTATGTCAATCTAATAATTTTTCATTATAATTTTCTCTTGATCTTTTGAGGTAAATCACTTCCACTAAGGTGTGATGAGCTAGTCTGTCTCTTTGTGTCGTCCATGTAACAACTAAGCTCCTCCTGATTAGGATGGTATTTGTAAAGTCACTACATAGTTCAAGTCAGTAAGTAAATAATTATATATAATTTGTGTATAATTATAACATAATCTTACCTACCTTGTATCCCTCTTATTTACAATGTACGTAGGTGTGCATGGATTAGTGAATGAAATAGATAGTTACCTATATATCAGTTATGAGTTTGAGATTAGAGGTTACCAATCAATTATTAAGGATAAGATATTGTACGTGATATGTTAGGTTGTATCAATCTTATTTTATCGGATAGTAGGTATAAGTTCGTGCGTGATCAACTTGTGACAAAATCAATGTATAAAAGATATCAATATTAATTTTGTAACAACTGATGTAAAGAACTTGACATATAGACATTTTTGAAACATTTTCACATTGACTTATGAATAAATAGTGTAGAAAGTGACTTTTCACAAAATTTTTAATCTATTTTCTTATGATCAAAGTAAATGTGACATTCAATATAAAAGAAATTAAGAAAAAAGTTAATGGTAGGTTTGAGAAACGATTTTTTATTTAGTTTTAATTTTCTTAAAACAGTTTATTTTCAAATTTTTAAGACTTAAAAATATTTTAGTACACAAGTAATATTTTTATAGTATTAATCAATTTAATTTTTTTAAAATCATTATGTTAAATCAACCAACAAACTTATAGTACATAATATTTTATGCATGATTAACTAATAATATTTATTTTTACATTTTTAATATATTTAAATTAAATTTATTTATTGTATTTTACTTCCTATATATATATTCTATTATATATATATATATATATATATACCATCTTTCTCATGCGTGTCATCATCCACTATGGAATGTTCTAGAGGCTTCCCCTGTAGCAAAGAAAATTGAAAGCCTCTGTTCCACATTTAATAAGTTATAATTCTTCCACTTTGACAAATGACAGAGATTATACAAAATGACACATACTTTGAGTCGATCAACAGATTTATTGAAGAGTCAACTGCCACGGGCAAAGTAACTTAACTGGAACCGAAATGGGTAATTACTAATGTAAACATTTTTTTCTCCTAATAATGTGAACATTTTTACATTATACACATTTTATTAATATCTGTATTTTCTAAATTATATCATTTATCACAAGTTTCTGTCTTTTGTTTTCTTGTCATTATGAAATATCGACTAGTATATAATAGTGTCCAATACATCATTTCCCAACCGATATTCTTGGGGACGGTTCAAGATCGGAACGCACTGTAGATGCATGAAAACCTTTTGGAAGGGACTAATAATGTAAGTTGATTTGAAAGTCAAATCTAAAAGATTGGAGGATATACTTGAGAGGAAAAAGAAAGGAACTAAATAATGAAGGATTAGGAAATTAGGAATAGAACTCGTCCATTAATTACTGAAAATATTTTGAGCTATTATTTTTAAAGAAAATATTTTGGCTTAATTTCCAAAATATATTATTAAAGCTAATCAAACATAATTTCATTATTACTATTTTTTTATCTTCATTAAAAATAAAAACAATACCCGAAGTAAGCAGTCTAGTGTGTTCAATTAAGTAACGTTTTGAATTCAGCCCATTAATGGGTATTTCACTTGCATGTATGCAAATGTTTATTAGGTCTTAGCTAGCTAGCTGTCAGGATTTTGCCTTTGCTACGTTGCAGAACCGATAGTCCAGTGCTTTGGAGAGTGAAACAAGTGGACATTGCACATAACATGCACGTGTCCTGCAGTTAGATATCCACGTATACCATCATTCATGCAGTTCATATACAGTATACACAGTTAGGTTCATTACCTTACATAAAGGTTAGTTATAAAACTAATAATGAGTATAAAATTAAAATCATATGTTCGTTGGATCAAGTTAAAAAATGTTGAAAAATCGAGGAAGTAATATTGAAAAAATTTATACATGAATAATTATATAAGTAAATTGTACATCATACTTTAATCCAAAACCTTAATATTCAAATTTATGAATCTTCTATTCACTTATGTGATGTTCAATTTATCTATTTTATTCAATGTGAGACTTTAACTCACACTTATATTCTAACATAAAAATCAAAATATATAAGTCTTCATAGAAAGTATAGCTAGTGCCACTTATGAACATTATATATATTAATCAATATATAGAGGATTATTTAGAGGTTCTAAGGTAAAAAAAAGGTTTGGATAGTGTGGTGTTCTGGCATGCTACAGTTTGGAGCCTTTTGTTGTTGAAAAATAATGTATCTTTTTAAAGAAATTGTTTTATTGATTTTGTCCACATTTTTACTTGATTAAGGTTAGGTTTTGATTTGCTAATTTGAAATTCCTAGAGTGTATTTTTCTACATGGTGTAGCTAGCTGTCCATGGCCAATTCAATGTATCATGTCTTCTACTGGCTGAAAGATAGAGTGAGTTTTTTTTTGTTGTTTTTTTTTAAAAAAAAATTTATGGACTGGAGTATTATTTGTACTTCCTTCAATAAAATTCATTTGCTTAACCAAAATAAAATAAAATTTTATGTCTATTTTTAATATATTGAAACGGTAGGTCAATGCACAAGTTGGTTCATACCTTATACTACTTCATTACAAAAACATTAAAGTAAAAAAAGTGTAATCAATAAAAAGAATGGCATCATATACTCTCAAAATATTCATCTTTTTTTTTTTTAGAATATCAAAATATACATCTTAATTGAATACAAACATATAAGAGACATGTTATTTACGAGGTCAGCATGCGTTCAAACTTGATAATGAGAAGCACCATATCTCATCTTACGTTTTTACGTTGCTGATCCAAGAAAATATGAATAAAAGTGCAAGAGAAAGTTGTAGTGTGTTGAAACTCAAATGTTCCTGTAAAGTGGGAATCAAGAGGATGTCCAGCTAATTAAGTTCCGAATTAATGATAACTGAGGATGACGTTGCATACAAAAAATATTTATGGAGAGAAATGAGGCATTCTCAGCAATCATGAAGTTAGTTTGCCTCTTCGATAAATCAATTTTAAAAAATAGAAGACCAAATCAAATTTAAAAAAATAGAAAATTAAATTAAACTTAAATTATAAATTAGAGAAAAAAAATCAATTTAACCTATAATTTATTTAAAAATTATTTTGTTAGTTTTCTTAAAAATCTTTTTAAAAAATTATTATTTCTCAAAATTAACGCATTTCCCAATTATGTTAAGTCCACTTAAACATGGGAACAATTAAGCCTTTTTATGGATTGCGTGCTTCTAAACATTTCAGGTATATATTAAATCAATCATGATGATTAGAGTTTGCAGGATGAGCCTTTCTGCTAAGGGTCACCATCCAATATTTTCACGTCGCTTATGTTTGGTTGTCATATATATGTTTATCCTTTTCATCAATAAAATTTCCCGATTTTCTTGTGCTTATATCCAAAATAACAAACAAATAAAATACAATGATATCAATTGAAGGCACTCAATCTAAAATCTTTGGAAGAGCCAACATTTCACTTATGTGTATCCCACGACCAAGGAAATAGTCATCACAACTATCAAAAGATTGTTGCAGGTTCTTTTCAATGCATCAACTATAGTTTCCCAATGTAACATGCATTCCCGCGAGTGCAGTGCCTTCCATGTGATGCACATACACAACTTATTAATGGTCCCCATGATCAACATTTGGTTTTACACGAAAACACACACACTGAACATGTAGAATTTTTAAGGAATTTAGTTATTACCCCCAAATGGCACAAAATAAGTAAATAACTACTAATTAACCCTATATTTTTTACAACCTGCTGATCCTATAAAATTCTGTATACAGCTTGTTAGACAGAAAGATTCTCCATGATAACAGACACAAATTAGAGTATTAGACACCCCATGTTCTTTTCATGACAACAAATTTCTTAAAAGACACACGTTTGGAAAGTAAAACGATAGTTACAAGTATTAAAGTGTAAGTAGAATATTTTCTTCACGAGGATTGAAACACTAATTTTATAGTAACTTGTTATCTTAAAATTAGAATAACAAATAATATGTTTTTAAAGAGGATATGATTGTATTTTGGAATTGAGAAAATTTAATAACTGAATTAAAAATTAATAAAAATTCAAAAGCAATATTAATTAAGAGTTACGCATTGATGAGAGAAAAAATTATGGTCAGAGCACATTCACCTTTAATTCATATCTTCTATATTTGAATTGGTTACTGATTTCAATTATTCTAATTGCTCAGAGGATGTATTTTTACATAAATTAGTTAAATCTTAATTCCTTAATAATTTAACCATTTAACCCAATTAGAAATCCTAATTCCTTAGTGATTCCCTATTAAGTTAAACATTAAGCTAATCCTTATCTCTAGAAAATGTAAAAACTATTATTTTAATGTTTTCAGAAATTAGAGCTCCAACATTTCTATTATAAACCCTAACCCTTAGAACCTCACTAGAATGATCAAGTCTAATAAGAAATAATTCATTCAAGAACAAAATAAAATAAAACAATTATCACAATTTATATTAATACTAATCCAATTACAGATGAGTTCACATTGGTTCTGTTTCTAACCACAATAAAGAAAATTAGTCAGACATATTCATGTCTAACCTTAATAATATAAAATAAGATAAATATGGGTCAAGAATCTCAAGGAAGAAGAAGAAAAAGAAGAAGAAGAAGAATAAGAAAACCCCTTCAATCTTGATTTAATCTTCTTCACCTAGCTTCAATCATTCATTAAACTTCCTCCTATGCATTCTACTGTATTTCTCAGTGTAGATGTCTAGAGGAACATGCCTCTGTCTTTCTAATGCTCTTCTAGTCCATATTTATAGTTAGACTCTAAAAACCCCTCATATCTTTTAATTTTGTGCAATATCATTTAAGATCCTAAAATCTCATATCGTTGACGCGATTCGCGTGGATTCTAGCGCTGATTGTGCGAGATCACATAGAAAATTGTCTTAACTTTATTTTTTGGTGCAACTGACTTGCGATATCTCGCATTATCCTCGTGAGAATCCAGAGAAGATTGACTTCTTGATTTTTCTTTCTTTTACCTCTTATCTTGATTTCCTGCTATAAATTTTGCATAAATTAGTAATATTATGATTGATGATATAATGATCAAAATTTCCATAATTAAAATATCTTTATTGTCAAATTATGATTGATTCTATAATTATTTTAACTTAAAAAACAAAACATTATATTCTAGACGCATATCAACATATAATTAATTTTATCTAAGGATAATTTGAGAATCCAATTAGCAGATTCATTGACAAAGGAAGACTAATGATGAATGGCAAAAGGGTTAATTAAGTAATACATGGCAACTAGTTGATCGATGAGTGCAACCAGGAACAGAACATATCATATATATTAATTTAATTATCCAAATATCTAAAGCCAGCTTGCGATATAATTCCATAAATCTTCCACATGATGCAAAGCTAGCTAGGCAGCCAAAATCGGTGGACCATTGTTTGTAACGTTGTACCTAATCAGGGTAACATCATTCTTTAGATTTTTTAGATTAATTAGCATCCCCTTTGTATATGCTATGATTTTTATAATGGGAAGTATTCTTGTGGATGTGGCTCTAAGAAACAATTAAATAATTGTTATCTTTAATAATAGACAGCTGCTTTTCACTAGCAACTTGAATTTCTGGTATAATGACAGGCACTTGATCCAACATGTAACTAAGCCTATTACCAAATTTGATGATATATATCTTCGTGGATATAAATGGGACTGGCTTTAATAATTGTGATCAAAGCATGGTCAAAACCTTACAAATCAAGCTAAACACCTATAACTGCAAGTGGTTGTTCCAATTTCAGAGAATCCAAAACGCGTGTTTACTAATGTGCCACACTCATGCACAGCCACAAAAACGTTGAGATGTGTCTGAAGCATGCTTCAAGAGACTTAATATTGTTACCGATGCTTGAATAATATCATATACCGATAGGAACAATTACCAACTTTTTTTCCATTTTTTATTTTCAAAATAGAGACAAGAACCAATATTACCTAGCTGTCGACAGACACATGCATAACAATTTGTTGGATAGGATCGGCTATTTTAATTTCTGCTGAGTGATTTATGCATATAACCACTTGCAATTTCTTGATTTTTCCATAACAACCTTAAAGACAGTTTAAAAAAAAACGGTAATATTTAATAGTATAATTTTTAAGTAAACTGTTCAAGTCTATGGACTGGTTGGTTAACCCGCAAACTGATAAATCTGATCGTGAGTAATGAGCTCGATCTTAATGTTGCACTTTCTTTATGTATTTCATTTGAATGTGTCAAATATACTCAAAATCTGTCTACGCATGAATGCATGAAAAGACCAAATAGCTTTGATTACATTTTGAAAACGACAAGGCACCAGAACCATTGGAGCAATGGGCATGCATATGAGTAAATGGAAGATACATGAAACAATGAAAGACCGTGATTTTGACAATTTGTTTGAGAAATGATAATGCATCAACATGAATGTTAGATAGAACCACACATGTTTTCCACATGACGAGATTGATCATCTTTCCAACATAAAATCCTTTCGAAACAAATCATATCTGAAAGGATTTTATGTTGGAAGCCGCTAATTTCAGTATTATTTTATAAAAAAAGTTACATGATAATTGATAAACTTGTAACATATGTTAACTTTTGCGAATATCGTTACCCTTGCTAGCTATTAGAAGGCAAGTGCAAAACTATTTCATGATAACTTCATATAGTAAGGATGATTGATGAGCAAGATACATTGTATGCTGTATATGTGAAGTGAATAGTTGCATTTATCTAACTCTTTTTAATGACTAAAATCTCATGATTTTTAAAATAAGATAATCGTTTACTAGCTTATTAATTATAATGAGAAGTTCAAAGCAAAGCGGGGAGGATTTTTTAATCCCACACACCGCCCTTGCTAGTTAAGATTAATTTACTATATTTTTTTTTATGCATATGATTGCAATGAAGTATCTTAATCAGTAATTTAAATTTTTTAAACTCCTCTGAAGTATCTGCTGACACTCATATAGATGAGTTGTCCCCTCCCAAATTAATTTATTAATAATAATAATGCATGTGAAGTACACAACTAATATTTTCCTTGCAACTAGTGCTCAAATAATATGATCATGATTATTCATATATGATTGTGTGGTCAAAATTAATTAGATTAACTTCTCTCACCTTTCTTCCTAGGTATTTTCCTTAACCTCCCTAGCTAGCTAGGCTACATAATAAAATTAAGAAAATTGTTACCTACAAATTAAGATCTAGATCGAAATTCTGTTGCTGCCTGCAAAAACATGGCATTATGCGCATGTAACTTAATAGATGCTTGATTAATTCTTTTAATACGATGGTTTGAGTGGTCATGGATCTAAACATCATGAAGCATGTTTGGAGCCATGAAAATTAAATAAAATTTGCTCCATTTTTTTGGAGTATTTAATATTCTGTACCTACTGATAGATATTGCATGTCACAATGCTATATATTTTACTTCAGTTTAGCCTAGTTGTGCAAATGCTAGGTATAGAAAACCACGGTATAGAAACATTTGTAAATAATCTAAGTAGCTAGATTCAAATTCAATTCCTTTTTGTTTCTTTGCGAGGAGATTGAATTCTAATTCTAAGACGAGAATCTCCAAGATCATGTTCTGGAATGAGACTATTTACCTGTTAAGCGATTCTTGTGGCCCAAAATGTAACACATACAAGTGCCAGAAAATGATACTTCGTTTCATTCATTTGATGAATATTAAAAATTTGTCCAAAAAGACATATCAAAACCAAACCTGCAGTACTGCCACAACTCAAATCACATCATGATATTATTCCATCATTTTTTCCACATGGTTAGATTTGAATGCCCACCTAGCAGAAAAGCAGTTGCCAAAAAACGGAAAAGGGTAGCCATCTTGCCTTCAAGATATTAACTACTATTTCAGTTGATTAATAGACCACCAAGACCCTGATGTTTCTTGCATATTTAATTATTTCGCCTAGTTGTATATTTAATAACCAGCAATGGTCCAATTATTTTTAGACCACATGCATGCATATTTATAAAATTCACGACAACATGTTTGAGCATGTCTCGGCCATGCCCTCGAATCAGTCTCAGGTTTCGCTACACCATATATTATTTATCAATGTACTTTTCACATGTAGGTTAAAAAGAATTATTTTCATGTCCTCCCTTTATGTTGGAGTTCAGTTTGTTGGATATCAAATAATTAAAAGGACTATGTATTGATAGATCCCACCAAAGAAACAAGAAAACCAATTCTTGATAAGAGAAACCCCGACAGGAGATAATATGAAGAATATATATATATATATATATATATATATATATATGTATAATAACGTACAATTTCCAGGATATTTTTTTCTTCTTTTGTACAAATTTATTTGCCTTCCCTGTTACGCTGATTTTTTTTTTAACAAAAAAAGAGTAAAAAAGCACATCCCTCTGAATTTGACTCCAAGTGGCTGCATACAAATGTTTAGAAACATTTGTAATCAAACCTCACCAGCTTAGTTGTCACTATTGCGCCAGTCACACAGGAAGCTTTTTAAGTCAATAAGTATATCAGGCACCTTTGCACAAAATTAATAATCACAATAATAATAATCGTAATTGTCATGTCAATGGTGTCGTCATAAAATAATAATAGTAATTAATTATTATTATTATGGTGATTATTATTATTCAAAGCGGAATAGTGTTTATATAGTGTTTATACAAAATTAAATCATTTTGACAATTTCTCAGCGAATTAAGTCAGCAACAAAAAAAAAACTCAATATTCAGATAAAATTTTACTAATGCTATATTTTTATTTTTTATTTTTATCTTTGAGAGGAATCACAAATGGAATTAATGTTCAAAACAAATAAAGGCAAAAGGATGGAGTAATGTTCACAGTCCAGACCAGACTATAATGCATGGTTGACGAATTTTAAAATCATATTAATTCATTATCATTTCTTTAATTTAATATAAAATGATGTTATCCAAAACTGATACTAATATTAAATAATATAGTACACCTTAAGAGTATGAGGATATCTTACGCGAAATGGGAGAAAAGGAGCTAATATGATTAGCCACTTTTTCCAAGCACAAGGATGAGTAATAGCTTTTATTAAAAGACATGCATAGCAAAATACTAGAAGCAAAATTAATTTTTTTAAAAAAATTAGAATTTTAATCTTGATCCTTTGATGGAGACTAGATAAGACAAAATTATTTACTCCTCCTCAATTAGGCTCGCAATCACAAATCACAATCACATAGCATCCATAAAGTGCATCATCAAACACACACACACACACATATATATATATATAAAGAGCATCATCTATATCAAAGCCCATAGGCCATTCGGCCGGACTGAACATGGGCTTGTTTGTGCATGACAGTTGATTAGTATGTCATAGAACGTTGACAAATTGTAAACGTAAGGGGAAAAATTGATAGTAATTTGTCTTTTTTAAATAAGTAGTTCTCTTAGATATAGAATAAATTATGTTAGGAGATAACATCTTATATATATGTTTAAGGTCTTGATGAAGATACGTTATTGTTATTGTTATTATTATTAGTGAGACAATTTCATACCAATATCATAATTATAAAGAAGAAAAAAAAAAGCAACAAGATTCTCATTGTCATGGTACTTTTCAAGTAAAGTATAGCTTTGCCATTATCTTAGATCCCAAAGGGTTTTGATGAAATATTCCAAATTTGATGATCTCACATTCAATTAAAGCAGCAACCAGGCCCGGCCTTGGGGCAGGGCCAGCAGGGCCTCCGCCCAGGGTCCAAAAATTTTTGAGCCGGTAGTTTAAGTAAAATTTTTATTAAAAAAAATAAAACTTATGTTAGGGGTTCATTTTGTGTGTTAGGGGCCCATTTTTTCCATCTCTTAATTTTAATATTATTTGTATTTCAAAAAATTTGTGTATTAGAGACCCATTTTTTTCATCCCTTAGTTTTAATATTATTTGTATTTCAAAAAATTTATGTGTCAGGGACCCATTTTTTTCATCCGTTAATTTTAATATTATTTGTATTTCAAAAAATTTGTATGTTAGGGATCCATTTTTTGTGTGTTAGAGGCTCATTTTTTTCATCCCTAGTTTTAATATTATTTGTATTTCAAAAAATTTGTATGTTAAGGGTCCATTTTTTCCATCTCTTAATTATAATATTATTTGTATTTCAAAAAATTCGTGTATTAAGGACTTGTTTTTTTCATCCCTTAGTTTTAATATTATTTATATTTTAAAAAAAATGTGTGATAGGGACTCATTTTTTTCACTTCATCCTGGACCAAAGAATTTTTTGGACCTACCTGGCAACAACAAGTGGTAACAAAACCTCATCAAAGTTGGGCCAACTTTTAATTCAGTCAAATAATTAACTGGCACATACAGTAAGACATTTTCCAAAATATACCGTTTAACTATCTCCGCACTTTTCCCCTCATTTCGATACTCCTTATATTTTTAATTATAAGATTTTTTTTAATTACATTATTTCTCTTAAAAAATAGTTATCACATTTATCAATTATTTGTACTATCATTTTAAAATTATTCTTTTATTCTCTCTCAATCCACTTATTTATTTTTCATTAATATTTTAAGAGAAAGTAATTAAGTAAAAATATATAGGAGAAAAATAATTAATATGTCTAGAAATTAGAAAAAAAGATTTTATAAAAAAGAATAAATAAAATTTTAAAAATGATCTTATAATTAAGAATGTAAGAATATCTTTGAACTGGTTTTCATAGTTTTGGCTCTTAGAACTGGTTTTACTACAAAAGGAAAGAAAAGGCAAAAATATTGAAAATTGATTCTGATTCACCAAGACTGATGGACTTGGCAACTAATTAGAGAACTAGAGAAAGCGTGTAGCTCAATGTGCAAGGATTCCCAGGTCCACCCAGACATAAAAAAAAAAATTCATTCACCTCCTCCACTTACAAAATGATCAATGGATTTCATAGCCCAACCCACTTTGTTATATGCAATAATAGGGAATTACTATTGGTCCCTGCAACTTTTGCTCTTGGCCCTATACTAATTTGAAATATCCAATTTGCCCCCATTTAAAATTTTCCCACCCCTCCCTCTTCCTCTCTCCCCCTTTGTGACATCCTTCACTTCCTATTAAATATAAAAAAGAAATACAATTACATTGTGATCTTTTTTGAGATACATAATATAATTGCATTTTCATTTTGTATTTTTAAAACAAAATAAATATACAATTGAAATACGATTCTATTGTGATCTTTGTTGAGAGACACAACGAAATCATATTTTCGTAGTGTATTTTTTTATGATTTTTTATTAATTATAAATGCAAGTTACCATTTTTAATAATATTTTTTTATGATCAAATTAATCGATATAATTGATCATTTTTAATAATACTCAATGTATTTTTAATTAAAATTAAATTAATTAGATACAAGTTACCATTTATAAAGGTAATCAAAATAATTATTATAAGAATTACCTTTATTAATAATAATCAAATTAATTCATGATATTATTTTGATTACAATTAAAAAGAGTAATTTATGTCATCATTAATTTAAATTTAAATAAAAAAGATAATTTATGTAACAATTAATTTGATTATTGTTAAAAAAAAGGTAATGTGTGTTGTCATTAATAATTTGCATTAAAATTAATTGAACTAAAAAATGTAACTTAATTCTGCAATTAATTTTTTGTGAAAATATATCTAACAAAAACAC
>PYAF01005706.1:288948-319625 GCA_007407185.1 Glycine tomentella
GGATAAAAAATAGTAATATATCAAAAAATAAGTAAAATAAATAAATTAAAATGAATAATTGTGATTTTTATATATATTATTATTTATTCATAATCGATTATATTTCACAATATAATAAATATATTAATAAATCACAACGCAAATGATTAATAAAAAAACAAAGGCCGGCTAACCAACCTATTAATGTAATCATTTTTGCACAAGTTTTTTTTTTCTTTTTTAGTCTAAGTAAGTTTATACTTTTTTAATTTTAATTCCTAAAGAACGAAAAAAAATTAAACTCTCAAATAAACTAAAATTAAAAAAAACATAAACTTACATTAATTAAAAAATACTACGTGAACTAAATTCATATTCAAGTATGAATAATGGGTCAAACTATTTATTTTTCCCCACAGCACCATCACCTATGTACAATATAACTCCCTAAGAGAAAGACTGGCCGTTGTGGTTTACGATCCCAACTTGCAAGGTGGCTCAATGTTTTGAAGGCCAAAATGCATAAGATATATTTTCATTATTAAATCAGGGAAAAATTTGTCTTTCATTTCGTATTTTGTTTTGCTCTGTTTTCCCCCTTTCGTGTTAATGGCATAATTGCTCTCAGTATTTCAGCTACTTGCACTCTGTTTTGAATCTCCGCATTGTTAAATCTGAGTTAAGGGTGTTTATCAATCGATCCAAACCGATGCAAATCGCGGTGACCGAACTGAAAAACCAAAAACCAAAAAACTGAAAATCGAAAAAAATCGAAAATTTTCACCGAATTGGATCGATTTTCGGATTGGCCGGTGAAAACCGATTCAATCCAAACCAATCCAATTGTAAACCATACCTTACCCTTTATCTACTTAGGCCTATTCCCTATCATAGCCCAAAAATAAAAAATCCAATACATTGCTCCTTATTTTGTCTAATGAATGTGTTTGTCTAATGAAAATTAGAAAATAATGTTTATTTTTGTCAAATGAATGTGTTTGTTTATGTTAGATACTCCTTATTTTGATAAAAATAAGTCTCGTAAGTTTTATTTTTAGACTTTTAAAAAAATCGAAAACCGATCCAATCTAAACAGAAAAAAATTGGATTGGATTGGATCGGATTTGAAAAAAATTTCAAACCGAATGGATGATCAAATGACCAAACCGAAGGAATTGGATCGAATGATTTTTTACTTCAAAATCGATCCAATCTAGACCGCGAACACCCCTACTCTGAGTGAGCTCTGCCGCCTTCAACCTCCGTATTCCGCCGCTTCAACCTTCTTCGGCCACTTCAGGTACCTAGTAATGGTACGTGCAACTACCATCACGTGTTAAATGCTGCTAGAAAAAGTTTCGTTAGTTTGTAACTAGTAATGGTACGTGCAACTACCATCATTTAATGTTCAACATTCGTTTGACCCTATCCCATGCAACAATGCACATATATGCCTTCTCTCATTGTTTCGGGATGGATTTAAAGGAAAATTATTTATCATAGATAATGAGGAAAGAGATGATCGGTGGAGTTGTTAACTTGTGAGGCATGTGAAAATGGAAATACAAATGGAGAGAATCTCGCGCGTGACACTCTTTGTTTTTTGTTTTTGTTTTTGTTTTTTTTTTTATCTTTGGCTATGTTTTGGGGGACCCGTATTGCCTTGGATCCTGCAGTCGCAATCCAAAGGACCAAATTTTTTCACTTATATTTTATTTAAATATTTAATGGTGAGGATTACATGCAGTCAGTGCTGTGACAGCAGGCAATCCATGTCCATGTTGTGGGTATTTTCTTCTGCCGATTCCACCATACACACCAAATTTAAAATGTATGAATTTCACTAAACGCATTGAAAAAGATACCGTGATTTGTGACACACTCAAGTAAAACGTTTTCAAAATTGCACTGTGTTGCATCATTGTGTCAGTGTCACTAACCCCAAACCCATAAACCAACCAATGAATAGGGGTGTGAACATTGAACATGGAAATCTTGTACGTGTTGTTGGTTCTATTTCAAATTGACAGTGACACATCTCTTGAAAATGACGTTTGGGAACCATGGTTGCAGATGAAACACAACTCTTGACTTACTTGAGAATAAGAGGATAGCATTTGATCGAGGAACTGAATTACCTATCACTTGCTGTACATATATGTTTTGCTTTCATTACTCATCAGGATTGAACAATACCGCCAGATTCAATTCGACAGTAATATAAGCTATAACTACAATATATTAATTATAAGCTCTTCGATGTTAAACCTGAATACCAGTATCAGATAAAAACAAAGAAGATTAGGAATAAACTGAGATTAAAATCAACTAACACAAAATTTGTACCAGTTCAATCATTGATATTGAGTTTGAATCTTCGGAATATGTACAACTGTGTTAATTAAATACTTAAAAGAAAAATTATGTTATCTGTAATAGTCTTATTCAGTTCGAGTTCAAGTAGGATTGCTCCCATGTAAAAAAAAAAATACGAGATTAAAACTGAGGTTGCATTCCTTATTGAATTCGGTGTAATTGAAATTCTGTTGCTCCGATCCATTTGTCTTAAGTTGTTATAACTTTGATACGTTCTTTTGCTTCTCCTTTTCCATGGTCTGAAAGCTCTATGTCCTATGTAACAAAAAGGAAAGGAAAAACAAAAACAGAAACGAATTTAACCTCTTGATCTGCAATCTGCATGCATAGGTTCATTAGGCTGAAATATATGTTCATTAGATTTATATCAACCATCCAAATTCTCATGTTGAAGTCGGAAACTGGAGTACAATGATCTTCATCTCAGGGGCTAAGTGCTACAGTTTGTGTATCACTTAATGTTCAGCATTCTTTACTGTAACTATAAAGGTGCAATTGCAACTAGCATGTGTTGTTTAACTTAATTTTCATGGATTCTAGACATATCATTTATTTAAAATTAAAAATTTCTTCTCTACTTGTACAATATATTCTAAAAAACTAGATAAAGTTGCAAAAGTTTTGGGTATACACCTTCCAGTCCATCTTCAACGTATAGAGTTAGGCACTTGTCGAAACTAGCTCTGAGAAAGTGGTGCCATATACTTGATGAGTCGGCAAGCACCAATAATTTGGCTTATTTTTGTTCAAAGAAGAGACACTATATCCCATGCAAAAGAAAGTGGTGCTTGTCGACGTTGTATCTTAATACAAGACGTTGTATCAAACACAATATGTTGTGGGTATTTTCTTTTGAAGAAGGTCCATGCATGTGTTCATCATGGATTTTGTTCATGGTTGGCTCCTAGCTTTGTAAAGTCTCATGGTTTGCATTTACAGTGATTTAGAGTCAAAAAGTGTGGGGGGAGGGGGGGGGGGGGGGGGGGGAATTGAAATACAAATTATCGTCTTGTAGATGAGGCAATCAATGGGTTTCTTTGGGGGTTAGAGATTAAAGAAATGACAGTCGCCTTTTGAGTGTGGTAGGTTCCTTTTAGCTATTTTTGAGTAAGGCTAATTAGGTAAGGGACATCAAGTTATTTAAGAGGATGCAATTTTCATGTGTAAGGCAAAAGAAAATGTGGCAAATAGCTTGGGTTAAAGACAAAAAAGGTGATAAGGTCAGTTCATCTCACTTGGTCAAGAGCGGTGTACCAAACATTTTAAGAGGGTGACCTTAGCCATGAATGTCTTGGGGTCCTAGGAATGTTTTGTTTGAAATATGATGTGTATTGTTCTCCATCCCATGATAACCATCACATCTTTTACATGGTCTTAGGAACATTTTCAAATCAAAGACATCAAGCAACTAATCAAATCAAAATTGTCGCACCTAAATGGGAGATACATGATCATAAAACTTAAGCTTTTGGCAAGAAAAAAAGTATATTTTGTTGGCAATCATGTTTCTAGAGTTTATCAAATCCTAGCACCAAGTGCAATGAATTAATTGAGGCCACAGATATAAACTTATTGTGTACAGTGAAAGGAAAGAAGTAGCAATTACCAATGGATCGCTAATGCATTAAGGCTCATTGTGACAACAAAGTTCTCCATTGAATCATGAAATAAGATCAAAGGTTATTCTGAAATTCCTATCAAGGTGGAGTCCTACTCCTGCCATCTCATAACTTGGGAGCAAATCTTGGGCGATCCCACTCTGTGACAACATGATCACGAGTTATCTCCTTGAGTGAACGGCAACCACTTAGAGCCATAGTTAGTTCAAACTCATCTCGAAGCATTTGAAGTACTTTTCTCACACCAGCCTCACCATCAGCAGCCAATGAAAACAGCACTGGTCTACCAATCTGAAATTTGAGATGAAAGGCAAAGATATAAATAGCAGGAAGGTGGGGTTAGCTAGATTATTAGCTAGAAAACAATGAAATAGAAAGCATATTCCATAAGTTTCCTTGGCCTTTTTGGGAAATCCATATTCTGAGGAAATTTCTTATATCAGGATCATATGCACCGTGGAACTTAGGAACTGCACCTCTATGATGCATATATGCTTTGATTCAGTATCCCAAGAAAGCATTCAACAGTTTAATTAATTTGCTATGATGGTGTGATCAAACTTTCGTGTACTTACAAATACACCAGCTGCTCCAAGAGCTAGTGCTTTAAAAACATCTGTCCCTCGACGAATTCCACCATCCAGAAAAACTGGAATCCTTCCTTGTGCAGCTTTAACTACCTAGACAAGTCAAGCAACCAATATTTCCAACATGTTAATGAATTGAAAAATAACATTATTTTTCAATAGAACCAAGAAATTTAAAATAAAAAGATGAACAATGCGATGATTACAAGTAAGGAAACAGGCAAAAAAAAAAAAGATATTTATAATGATTCAAATATAACAGCTTTAAAGTTTTAATGCATGATTAGCTAAAAAATCAAACAAAGAATGGGCAAGACTTAAGTTCTACTATCGACAATTATAGCACTGGAAGTGGTTCATTTTTATTTCAATTAATTAAAACATACCAGAAATGATTAGGATCTAGTACCTCTTCCAAAGCCATAATAGTAGCAGGGACATAGTCAAGTTGGCGAGCTCCATGATTGGAAACAATGATTCCAGCAGCTCCAGCTTGTACGGCTATCCTTGCTACATTATATGGGATTGGAGTCATGATTCAGAAAACAATCTCAATAAAGATACAGTGGACAAGGAAGGAATAAAGTGCATCTGTTTGATAGGCTTACTATCTTCAGCAGTAAGTACACCCTTTAATAAAATTGGCAATGAAGTGATTGTTTGGAGCCATTGGATATCCTGAAACCAGATTTACCATAGTATTACTTGCCACATTCAGTGCAACATATTATAAAATTGTATATGTCAAATATCTATATCACCTTCCAGTTGAATGACTGATTAAATGGTCCAGCAACATAGGAGGCAACATTAGAGTCACTAGTCTGGAATGTAATCCCAAACAGAAAATAGCAACAGTTACAACAACAAGATGACCAATAATGGATAAAGCCATCTGGTTTCAAAATTTCATACCAATAATGGAAAGTAGCTATGTAATCACACACCTTCTCCAGTTTTCTAAGATCCAATCCTTCAAAATTCTTCAATACCAGGTGTGATGGCAATGTAAATCTGTAAAATACCCCATCAAACAATGACCAATGTAAAATTTTATGAAAAGACTTTCCATTGAAATTTCCAAATGGTTGCCAAGTGCCAACCTGTTTTTGATGTCAGCGTCCCTACGACCAAGAACTGGAGTGTCCACAGTAAGGACAATCGCCTTAAAACCAGCTCTTTCAGCTCTTTTCACAAGCTGAGCAGCCACATTTCTATCTTTAAACACCTGAGAGAAGAAAAGAACAGTAACATATTAGGTATTAACACAAGATTGCTGAGAATTTTGGAGAAGAGGAGATATTCATATTAGTGCTGTTAGGAACCAAGAATTGAAATGAGAAAGAAAATAATGAACTTTACTGAATAGTGAGAAAAGAACTGAATATAGGAGAAAAAACTCTCTTCCAAGGGTTTTCCCTTCACAAAGAGTTAATGCTCAATTTACAAGGAAAATAAATTTCCTCTCTCTCCTATCCTTCTTCCCTTATATCTATCTAATCAACCCCTCTAACTAACAAACTCATTAATAGTTTAATCATCTTAACTAACTTTCCATTCTTATATCCTAACAAGCGCTTGCATAATTGAAGCCAGGAGAATAACATTTTGTTATTAAAGGAAGTTTGGTGGAAATTACAGAGCAAGGAAAAGAAATTATTCGTGAAACTATTAAGATCTTTTCTAGCAAAAAACACTGGAAACAAAATGCAAGTAATACATTGCCCTGTGGTAGTATGCAGGAATGAAGCCTTAATTTGCGAAACTCGTTAAAGCATTGATAAAAGTTCAATCAAAAAAACATAAATTGACAATTCATAAAAGTGACTTCCTGTTTTATACTAAGTTGCTTGAAAATGTTATTGTATTCAAAGGGGACACTTATAACACACATCACAGAAAAGAGAACTGTGGAAAAAAGAAATGAGGAAAAAAATACTCACATAAAGTTGAAAAAAACGAATGTCGGGACCTGTTGAAGCAACCTCCTCAACACTGGAAGTAGCCCATGAAGATAGTGTCTGTGACAAAAAAACTTATCAAAAATAATCTGCTGGATAGTAAACAAGTGCAACAAATGCATGCAATTTAGTAGGCACAGAGAATTTTATATTACAGTCAAATAAATGATAAAAAAAATACAAGGAAATAAATATAGTCTTTGTCTGGAAAAAAAAAACCAAAGTGGATGACAAATATGGTGAAAGCCAAACCATGATTGTGCCAGCTGCTGATGTTGCTCGAGCAGTAGCTAATTCTCCTGAACAAAAGTTGCATAATTTGTTTTAATTCAGAAGTTTTTCTCAATTGTTGTGGTAGTAAGAAATAAACTTCAATTAAAAATATATTAAGAATCAGGGACTTATGCATTAACAATATCAGCATAGTTCATGTTTTATTCTGATAATTTGTAGTTATACTAGAAATAACAACCACAATAGTCAAACGACGTCAAAGATTGAAGCATTGTGCAATATTCTACTCTATAAAACACTATAAAATAAAATAAAATTTCCAGAAGCTCCCAAACCTTTTTCTGTTTCATTTGAAAACATCAGTTTTCTTGAGATTGTCTTCAATTCATTGAAAACATTTTAAAAAACAAGTTAGACAGACTTAACTTGCTGGTATTTTCTCCAAAAAATGGTTATATGAAATTGACTGAGATTTTTAAGATAAATTCATTTGCTTCATATGGGATTGCAATCTTATTTAAGAAAGGATAACAGCAGTTTTTGTTGAGAAGGAAATTTTCTGCTGTCTCTGTAATTAAGCAGACCTCTTTTAAATCCTCCTTTCATGTTCTTGTGCTCATAGCATACTGAAGTATACAAAACCGATACCAGTTTCAGCATAAACATAGTCCATAAGTTTTCTTTTAAAGAGCCACAAGACGCCTTCTCATTCAATTAAATGCCAAGAAGCTACATTATGGCATTCTATACCTCATCCTGTAATCATTCCACCTCAAGGTATGGGAATGCATAATTCTGTGCCTTTTGCCTTTATGACAGTGAAGTAGTTATATAAAACAACAACAAAATACTGAAGTTATGTTTCGATGCTTTCAAGGTCTGCTCAAAAAGTAAAACTAAAAAAAACTTTTTGTTTCATTTTCAGTTGGATTCAATTAAAACTGAATTTTATCCTAATTTTGCCTTGAAACTCAGTTTGAAATAGAGGTAAAGGAAAAATTGGTTTTGCATACTCAATTTACAAAATAAAGTTCATTCAGACTTGGGTTTGCAAACTTTAATCCAAACATGCACCAAATGTAATGGCAATAGCCAATATCTTAATGTCACACAGACAAATGTGTATGATTACATTCCTTCAGGGTGGGCCATCTTTTGCATGGCTGTTGGAGCAATCATGATGGGCATTGATATTTTGAAGCCCAATACAGTTGTAGTCAAGTCTATCTTGCTTACATCAACAAGAATACGTGGCCGGAACCTGTTTGAAGTAAACCAAATAGATGTTGAGAGAAGGGCTTCAGAATAAAAAAGATGAAAATTAATTAAAGCAAGCATAAGTTGCAATCTCATAATAGAGGGAAATCCTACTGTGTCCTTAGTAATCAAAAGGTAAACTTAGATTTTGAATGAAAAGTTTCTACGGGGTTGAACAAATAAATAAAGGTCCTGGTTCCTGAGAAAAGTAGATTACAGAATCCTTGAGAATGCATTTCGGTTCTCTTTCAAAGTCCACTGATCCTCTGCCCCTGACGCATAGTAATCATAAACCATCTTTGGCAATTTTTCCATTGCAATTGCCTCATACTCGTTTACATTAGTTATCATATCCATCTTCATAAGATTTTTACAAATTCCGCAGGATCTGCTGAAAGTGAGTTTAAAGTATAGAAATTAAATAACATGAAATCATATCAAATGCATTCCAATGCAAAGTTTCTATGCAATATCAATATATGTAAGTATGAATATATATCTGAAGTTCACTGACTCATTTCAGAATACTACAAAACATGCTAGTTAGAATCCTGTCAAAACACAATCTTAGTCAACGTGACAACTAAAAGCAGAAAAAAGTAGTCTTTTGGTGCCCATCAATGGTATATCAATTAACAACCACAGAAGAGTAGTCTTTTATGAAAAAGAGTTATCATTCCATGTCAAATAAAATATTCATCAGTCCCCACCACATGAAAGCATGATCTTCTTAAATTTTCACATCAAAACTACGCTTTCATGATTTGTTATATATGTACACATAATTAGTGCGTTTAGTTTCATGTTTCACATGCAATTTTCCATGTTTCAGATATGATTTTCAAAAAGCTAATAGTTAAAGTTTTTACATCTCAAAAGTGATTTCTCTATTCTCAACTTGTTTCCAAACATGCTAAATATCTACAAGTGGTATTTTCTTCAACGAGTAAAATTACTTACTTTATCCTATAAAGCAAGTGTTCACGTTGGAGGAAACAGATCCCAACTTATGGGGTCATTTTACTTCAAATTCACCCTTTCAAATTAAGTGAGATAGGATCAAATTCAGAAGAAACCCATGATGGAAAACAAACCAGGAGATTAAAATTCCAAAATTTCAAATTGTTTAAACCTCAAACAGTACCGCAAACAGGTTATTGCAATGATTAAGTACAAATATGAAAGGAACCATAAACTAAGACTACAAAACAAAGTTAATCATGTTCATAATCAATTAGTAATAATAAGAATTTATGATGAAATATGTTATACACAACTGCAAATAACACGGAATTAAAATCAGGTACTAAGGGAGAACCTTTGACTTGGGGTGCCAAGGTGAGGAATACGAGATGAAGCTAAAAAGGAACAAGAAAAAGTGTTGAGAAAAGTGAAAGAGTCACAAGGCATATAACAGAGCCAAAGAAACACAAGGAAAATAATAATAAAGAAATTGCATAGTGACAAAATGATAAGTCTTCTTTTTTTGATTTAAAAGGGTGGCTTAAGCCAATTACAATGAAACTCTATGTTGGGATCTGATCCCCACAAAATCACAGGAGGCTCATGGAATCTAATCCCAAAGGTAAGCTATGACCCTGTGAAGCCATCCAATCTGCCACCGAGTTCCCTTCTCTGAACACAAATTTTAACTCTCCTGAGAATAGATGCATAGTGATGAGTAGATTTTCAAGTCTTCCTTAACCAGTTCAACACAGATTTTTAATACCTCTATGCTCTGCCATCCCAATTCAAGAGTATATAGCACTGAATTTTGCCATCAAAACACTTGAATCCTTCACACACTTCATCCTTATCCATCTATTACAAAGAAATCCCAATGTCTTTGTGAGTTCAACAAAACATTCCAGATAGATTTCGCAAAGGAACAGTCCCTTAACAGAGGTAGCTGTCTCCTTCTCAGCAGCACATATATTACATGATTGCCCTTTCCTCTTAAGTTTGGTTTTAAACAGACACGCAATGCAACAGAGACCAGATAAAAACATTGATCCTTTCCATCTCCAAAGATAATTAATACCAATTTGAACATTTGTCCCTGAAAGAAGCCAGGCCTGATTTCAAAAGGAAACTGACTTTGAATTCCCAATTATCCATTGGGTCCGTCCTTATAATAGTATCATCCCAATACAGTTCAAATGCTTCTCCAAATTGCCTACGCATTATGCTTTTGCTGAGACTGGGAATAATGTTGCTTCCACATCCACAATGGCATGATCATGGTACTCATATATAGAAGGATGACATGGGGAAGATCTCATGACATTCTTTGTTGGTTTTTTCACATCTTTGGCTTCGTGAGTGTTTGTTTTCTTGTTGCATTCAACTGAAGCTAAATAGTTTAGCTATTTGATTTCACATTTCGAATGTGACTTTTCACGTTTTGGACGTGATCTTCAGAAGATAATATTATAGCTTCAACATCTCAAACGTGATTCCTCTTTTCTCATAATGTTTCCAAAACACTAGTAGGGGGTACACAGCATGGGGTCACTTTTTTTTTGTCACGAGTCAAATATATCTATCAATCCATTGGTTAAGAGACTAATCAAAATTTGATTTCGAATTATTTGTTTCTATATTTTTTTTCTTAAAGTAGTAGTTAAGTTCTTTGTTTCAAAGGATAACACACAAGCTATCAATTTTATCTATTTCTTTATTTTTGCTTGAATTATATATGTTTGCAACATCGAGGACAACATTTTCTCAATCCCAATCAATTAGGCTTATTGTGTCGATTCTTTTTAGTGATATATCTAGAAATACCCGTTGATCTTGCTTGTTATGATGACTGTCACTATTAGTCCAAGAAAATTTTTTACATGGAAAATCAAACACGATTCTCTAATTATATAAATCATTCTCACACGCAATGGAACCTTACACTTTGAATTTTATATATGATTTAAAATTATTTGTGTATATAATTAAAAAGGAGTATTAAACATTATTATACATGCTTTGAAATAATTTTAGCTTAACATAATTGTCCTAAATATTAAAAAAAACTTAATAGTATTAATATAAAAAGTTGGATAATGTTAGTAGTAAAAAAAATAAAAGATAAATAATTTTTAAGATAAGATGATGTTCGAGATAAATATTAATTTTTCTTAGATAATGTTCGAGATAAATATTATTTTATCTTTTCCTCTATTCTATAGTAACCATCACATTTTTTACATGGTCTTCAGAGCATTTTCCAACCAAAAAAATCAAGTTACTAATCAAATCAGAGTTACATGATCATGAAACATAAGTTTTTGCCAAGAAAAAAAGTACATTTGATTGACAATCATGTTTCTATAATTTACCAAATCCTAGCTAGCACCAAGTGCAATAAAATGAGTTCAGGTAGAAACTTATTTTGTATAGTGAAAATAAAGAAGTAGAAATTATTAATGGATGACTAATGCAAGGCTCATTGTAACAACAAAGTGATTGAAGCATGAAATAAGATAAAAGGTTATTCTACAATTCCTATCTTAAGGATATAGCTTAACAAGGTGTCATCCTGCCATGTCATAACTTGGGAGTAAATCTTGGGCGATCCCATTCTGTGACAACATGGTCACGAGTTATCTCCTTGAGTGAACGGCAACCACTTAGTGCCATAGTTACTTCTAACTCATCAACAAGCATTTGAAGTACTTTTCTTACACCAGCCTCGCCATTAGCAGCCAATGAAAACACCACAGGTCTACCAATCTAAAATTTGAGATGAAAGACAAAGGTATAACTAGCTGGAATGTGGGGTCTGCCTCTAATGAAACAGTAGTAAAACAATGAAATAGAAAATCATATCCCATAAATTTGAGATGAAAATCATATCCTTGGCATTTGTGGCAAATCCATATTCTGAGGAAATTTCTAAGGTTAGGATCATATGCACTGTGGAACTTAGGATCTACACCTCTATGATGAATATATGCTTCAATGATGCAAGAAAGCATACATATACTGTAGTTAAGCATTCGACAGTTTAATTTGCTATGATGATGTGATCAAACTTTCGTGTACTTACGAATACACCAGCTGCTCCAAGAGCTAGTGCTTTAAAAACATCTGTCCCTCGGCGAATTCCACCATCCAGAAAAACTGGAATTCTTCCTTGTGCAGCTTTAACAACCTATTCAACTCAAGCAATCAATATTCCCATTATGTTAAATGGATTGAAATTTGGAAGATGACATTATTCAATAGGACCAAAAATTTAAAAGAAAACGAAAATGCAACCATTACTAGTAAGGAAACAGGCAATAAATTTTTTTTTTTTTTTTGCAATGATTCAAATATAACAGCTTTGAAGTTTTAATGCATAATGCATGATCAACTAAAATCAAGCAAAGAATGGGCAAGACTTTAGTTCCACTACCAAGAATGATAACACTAGAAGTGGTTCATTTCTATTCCAATTAATTAAAACATTCCAGAAATGATTAGGATATAGTACCTCTTCCAAAGCCATAATAGTAGCAGGGACATAGTCAAGTTGCCGAGCTCCTTGATTGGAAACAATGATCCCAGCAGCTCCAGCTTGTATGGCTATCCTTGCTACATTATTAGCATAGTATATGGGATTGATTCATGATTGAGAAAACAATCCTAATAAAGATAAAATGGACAGGGAAGCAACAAAGTGTATCTGTTTGATAGGCTTACTATCTTCAGCAGTAAGTACACCCTTTAATAAAATTGGCAATGAAGTTAGTGTTTGGAGCCATTTGATATCCTGAAACAAGATTTAGCATAGGATTACTTCCACATTCAGTGTCACAGATTAGAAAATTGTATGTGTGAAATATCTATATCACCTTCCAGTTGAGTGACCGATCAAATAGTCCAGCAACATAAGTGGTAACAACAGAGTCACGAGTCTGGAATGTAATCCCAAACAGAAAATAACAACAGTAACAACAATAAAGTGACCAATAATGGAAAAAACCCATCTGATTTCAAAATTTCATGCCAATAATGGAATATAGTGATGTAATCACAAACCTTGTCCAGCTTTCCATGATCCAATCCTTCAAAATTCTTAAATACCATGTTTGGTGGCAATGTAAATCTGAAAAATACCCCATGAAGCATTCCAGTAGTATATATATGTTAAAGTAGAAGAGTTATTAATTCAATCGTGATGAACCATGTAAAGTTATGTGGAAAGGCTGTTCCGATTGAAATTTCCAAATGGTCTTCATAAATTCTGAAACCATCATCAATCTTATATTTAATTTTAATTGCAATTTAATTTTGTTATTTTAATTCCTTCGATTCACAACACAAATCACAAATTACTTTATTTTTATTCTTTCCAATTTAAAGATAATAATTACAAGAAAATTAGTGCCTCAATCCTCGTGGAAACGATACTCTATTTATCATTTTATTACTTGAACGATCGATACACTTGCCGTGAGTTACGCATCAAGTTTTTGACGCAACATTGCCAACCTGTTTTTGATGTCAGCCTCCCTATGACCAAGAACTGGAGTGTCCACAGTAAGGGCAATTGCCTTGAAACCTGCTCTTTCAGCTCTTCTCACAAGATGAGCAACCACATTTTTGTCTTTCAACACCTGAGAGAAGGAAAAAAACACAGTAACATATTAGGTATTAAACAGAAGACTGTTGACAGTTTTAGATAAGGGGAGATATTCATATTAGTTCTTGCATAACTGAAGCAAGGAGAACAATATTTTGTTATTAAGAGGAGGTGTGGAAGGAAAAGAAATGGTGTGTTAAACTAACATCTTTTCTGGCAAAATTCACTGGAAATAAAATGCAAATAATACATTGCCCTGTGGCAATTTGCAGGAATCAAGTCATTATTTGCGAAACTCATTAAAACATTGGTAAAAGTGAAACCAAAAAAAAAAATATTGACAATTCATAAAAGTGATTTCCTGTTTTATACTAGGTTACTTGGAAATGTTTCATTGTCAAGAAAATGTTCTTGTACTCAATGGTGAGACTTTTAACACACATCAAATCTTAGATAGTTTCGGAGAAAGTTTAGAGAAGAATATTGAAAAGTGAAAAATGATTGATTTTATTCCCCAATTGTAACTGTACAACTGAAAGGTATTTATACAAGGTTAGTGGCAACTAGCTCTAAGCTTGAGACAACTGTTAGTGACAGTGACAGCTTTCAAGCTCTCACTCACTCACTAACTAATACCCAAGAGATGCAGTAATAGACTGCTCTCAATATAATATTCACACAAGAAAAGAGAATGATGGAAGAAGAAATGAGAGCAATATCCTCACATGGAGCTGAAAAAATCGAATGCCAGGACCAGTTGAAGCAACCTCCTCAACGCTGGAAGTAGCCCATGTAGACAGTGTCTATGACAAAAAAAATATGAAAATTAATCTGGTGGAAAGTAAATAAGTAAACAAAATGAATGCAAGTTGGTAGACCTATAGCATTTCATATTAATGTCAATTGTCAAATAAATAATAAAACCACAGGGAAATATAGTTTTTGTCTAGAAATAAAACCAACGTTGATGACAAATATGGTGAAAACCAAACCATGATTGTGCCAGCTGCTGATGCAGCTCTAGTAGTAGCCAATTCTCCTGCACAAAAGTTGCATAATTTGTTTTAATTTTGAACCTTTTCCCAACTTTAGTAAGAAATAAACTTCAATTAAAAGTATATTAAGAATCAGGGACTTCTGCATTAACAAAATCTGCAAAATTAATGTTTAATTCTGATGAATTTTATAATTAGTAGTATATACTAGAAATAACATCTAAAATAGTCAAATGACGTCAGGACTGGAGTATTCTTCTATATAAAACACTAATAAATAAAACAGTTTCCAGAAGCTCCTACACCTTTTTTGTTCATTGAAAACACTAGTTTTCCTGAGATTGTCTTCAATTCATTGCAAACATTATAGAAAACAATTTAGACAGTTATTCTTTCTCGATAAATTCCTTTGCTTCATATGGATTGTAAAACTGTAATCCTATTTAAGAAAGGATAATAGCAGTTTTTGTTGAGAAGGGAATGTTCTGTTGTCTTTGTAATTTAGCAAAACCTCTTTTGAATCCTCTCTTTAAGTTCTTGTGCATATAGTACTCTAAAGCTCACAGAACCTTTACCGGTTTCAACATAAACATACTCTGTAAACTTCGTGTCGAATAGTCACAGATACCTCCTCATTCAATTAAATGCATGTAAGCTACATATTATGGCACTCTATACCTCATCGTATAATAACTTCACGGTGACGTTATTCGTACTTGTAAGGTTGGGGAGAAGTGCTCACCCTTAAATTTTGAAAGTAAATTACGAATATGTCCCTGATTTTAAAATTTTTAACACAAATATCTTTTTATTTTTTCTGCAGCAAAACATATTCTTTTTTCTGCAAGTAAAATGTTGTAAATAGATATATTTTAAATAGATATATTTTAGATTTTATCTTTAGTTATCTTTAGTTGTTATCTTTAATTGATAGTTATTATCTTTAGCTATTATCTTTAGTTATTATCTTTGGTTATCTTTAATCTCTTTAAATAGAGACCTCTTGTATTACTGTGATACATCATTCATATTCTACATATTCCTATTTTCAAGTCAAAACGTGTTCCTTCTCCCTATTTTCAATTCATATTCTACATATTCTACATATTCCTTTAGGATGGAAAGGTATTTAAGTTCTTTTTTTACAAAGTCAAGTGGTAGTAGTATTAAACGTTCTCGATGTGAACATTGTAATTATTTTTCTATATATGTATTTGAACTTTTGAGTGTCCCCCTTGATTTATTTTCTGGATCCGCTCTGACTTCACCTCAAGGTATTGCAATGTGTAATTCTGTGCTTTTTAGCATTATGAAAAATTAAAAAGCTTTATGAGAGTGCTGATGTTTTATAGTGTTCTGAAATGAATCAGTGCTGTAGAGATATTCATAATTGCATATATAACAACAACCACAACAACAACAAAATACTGGATGTAATGGCAATATCTTAATGTGGCACAGACCAAAAAATCAGATGACATATTCATGAGGTTGCTCCCATAATAATGTATAGTAGGAGACGTCACAGAGGATTAATTCCTTTGGGTGAGTCAGCAAGTTTGTTAGATGTAAGGAGGGAAGAGGTTCTAGAAGTTGCTGATGTGGAGGAAAATTCGGTTATTCCGTAAGGCTTTATTTAGGAGATGGATTTTAGAGAGAAAGGGAGGGAAGAGAAATGTTTGGATATCTTCTTATTTGAGAGTTTTAATTTTTGAGGAAAAAAATTTGAAGATTTTTAAAACTCCTCTAAATTCTTCCAAATCATTAAAATTTGTTGTTCTCCCGATTTTGGGGTTTTTAGAAGGAAAAATAATAAAATTACTATCCAAATCATTATATAATTTTTTAATTTAAAATTAAGTTTTATTTGTAAAATATAAATTGTATTTTAATTTTTAAAATAAGAGTAAAATTGTAAAAATATCTTATTAACTCTTTATTTCTCTCTCTTATTATATTTTTAACTCCCAAACAAGAAGGAAAGAACTTCCTTCGTTTTTCTTCCCTTCCTTCCCCTTAAATCTCTTTCCTTTCCTCCCCTCCTAACTCCTAACTCCCAAACAAAGCGTTAATAGTGAATCATACTCCATTTTGGAGGCACCGAAAAAAGTGGATAAGAAGTTAGGAGAGTTCCTCGAATTACTCTGATAGGTTCTGGGTTACCTTTGTATTTTTTTCTGCATTTCTTTCCATTAAGCTAGTAATTTACAATAGTAGAGTGTTATTTCCAGTAATACTTTGATACAGATTTCGTTAAACAGATCTCTGTATCAGTTGGTTTCTACACATACCTTCAGGGTGAGCCATCTTTTGCATGGCTGTTGGAGCAATCATGATAGGCATTGATATTTTGAAGCCCAATACAGTTGTAGTCAAGTCTATCTTGCTTACATCAACAAGAATACGTGGCCGGAACCTGTTTTAAGTAAACCAAATAGATGTTGTGAGAAGGACATTAGAATATAAAACAACCACACTAATTATTTTGCAAATTTTATCACCCAAATTTTTTTCCACCCATTTTAAAATCATATTTTTCAATTTTCACGCATTTTACCAACCCATTCATTGTGAGACGAAGTACTCACGTGTTCCTAAAACCGACATCATTTTGTCACCAATTTTTTCAAAACACATTGTTTTAATACCAACATAATGGTAAATGAGCAAAAATTAAAAAACATAATAGTAAATTGCACAGAACAAAAGCTTGGATGGTACAATGCGCAAAAAATAAAAAACGTGATAATAAAATTCACGAAAGAAACTTAGGTGGTAATTTTCACAAAATCATGATAGTTGAGTGGTAAATTAAGTCAATTAATTAAAAGAAGCATGAGTGCAATGTCATTAGAGGGACCAGAACAGATAAATGGGCCCTAGTTCCTAAGAAAAGTATATTACAGAATCCTTGAGAAAGCCTTTCGATTTTCTTTCAAAGTCCACTGATCCTCTGCCCCTGATGCATAGTAGTCATAAACCATCTTTGGCAATTTTTCCTTTGCAATTGCCTCATACTCTGTAACATTAGTTATCATCTCCATCTTCATAAGATTTACTTACAATATCCGCAGGATCTTCTGAAATTGAGTTGGAAGGATAATGTGATTAAATAACATGAAATTATATCAAATGCATTCCAATGCAAAGATGCTATGCAATATCAATAAATGCAAGCATGAATATATCTGAAGTTCACTGATTCATTTTAGAACTCTATAAAACATGTTGGTTAGAATCCTGTCAAAACACAATCTTGAATCATTTAGTATGATAAAAATTTATGATAAAATATGTTACACATGACTGCAAGTTACATGAAATTAAAATCAGATACTAAGTTGAAAGAGAAAACATGTGACTTGGGCTGCCGAGGTGAGGAATACGATGATGCTAAAAAGGAACCAGAAAAAGTGTCGAGAAAAGTGAAAGAGTCACAAGGCATATCAATGAGCGAAAGGAACACAAAAGGGAAATAATAAAGAAATTGGATAGTGACAAAATGATGAGTATACTTTTTTTGATTTAAAGTGGTGGCCTTAGTCAACTACAACGAAACTCTACGCGGGAATATGATCCCTACAAAATCATAGGAGGCTCCTAAAAGGCTTCTCTGCCATGGCAATTCAAGAGCAGACAATATAGCACTGAGTTCTGCCATCAAAACAGTGCAAGCTCCCAGATTTTGAAAGAAACCTTGTGCATCTTTAGAAACCCTCTACACGCTGCACTAAGTATCACTTGCCACTCTGGAATCACATCCTTCTTAGTAGTCATGTTCTTCCTTATCAATCTATTAAGGTCTGTTACAAAGAAATCCCTATGTCTTTGTGATTTCAGTGGAGTATTAACTGGTGAGGCATGTGAAAATGAAAAATCTCTTATCCAAGTTTTTTTTATCGACAAATGTTAATTGTTAATTTGTTAATTTTTGTTAGCAGAAGAGATCGAACCCACGACCTTTCCCTCCTTCTTAAGCACTCAATCAACTTTATATTTCCTAATCTCTTATCCAAGTGACTTGAAGATGAATAAATGGATGATTGATGAAAATTTTTGTAGGGGGCTTCATGTAATTGGTTACTTTATATTTAGGGTAATTGATCAAAATGCGTTATTTTTCAAAACTAAATACCAAAATGAGTTGTTTTGCAAACAATTTACCAGAGTGGGTGATTCAAGTCACGTAAGATTTTGGTAACACCAGTCAACTCCTTTTCATCTTGATAGTGTTACTTTGTAAAGTATCACTAGTTCACGTGACTGAGTAACTTGGTGTCACCACCCTGAGTGGCTTTACCTCGATGGTATCATACTAAGAGGTTTTACTAGTTTTTGACTTGGTAGTGCCACCTTACGTGACTTTATACATGTGACATTAGATTAGGTGGTTTCACCTATTTCTATTAAATTTTATTATAAATAAATTTTTATCAATTTTTTAAAACTATTTATTTCTTACAAAACTAGAAAATGGAAAGAATGATTTTTTTAATAAGATTATCATATATAAAACTAATTTTTTTCTACAAACTAACATGATAAACAACTATATTTTTCTATAACCTAGTTTTTTTTCTAAAAAAAACTAAACAAATCACAACATTATATTTGTATAGCAATATACTTTTTTATACATAAAACTATTATATATATATATAATTTATTATACTATTTTGTATTAAACTATTGAATAAAATTATTTTCTTATGACGTACGCAGGATCTGCTGAAAGTGAGTTTCAAGTATAGTTATTAAGGAACATGAAATCATATCAAATGCTTTCCAATGCAAAGATGCTATGCAATTCCAATAAGTGCAAGTATGGATATTTCTGAAGTTCACTGACTCATTTCAGAACACTATAAAACATGCTGGTTAGAATCCTTTCAAAACACAATCTTGGTCAACGTGACAACTAAAAGCTGAAAAACAAGTCTTTTTGTGTCCCTCAGTGGTATTTCATTTAACAACAATAGAAGAGTTGTCTTTTTTGAAAAAGGGTTTTCATTCCATGTCAAATGACAGATTCATCAGTCCCCACCTATTGAAATCAGGATCTTCTTAAATTTTCACATCAAAACTCCACTTTCATGATTTGTTATGTATGTACACATAATTAGCATTTTTGGTTTCATGATTCGGATATGATTTTTCGAAACTAATAGCTATAGCTTCTACATCTGAAATGTGATTCCTCTATTCTCAACTTGTTTCCAAACATGCTAAATATCTACCAGTGATATTTTCATCAAGTAAAATTACTTACTTTATTCTATAAAGAAAGTGTTCACTTTAGAGGAAACAGATCCCAACTTATGGATCTTTTTACTTTGTGATATTGATGAGCAATTCCTCTAACAGGATCAGTTCAATGTACCCTTTCAAATTAAGTGAGCTAGGATCAGATTCAGAATAAACCCATGACGGGAAACAATCCAGCAGATTGAAAACCAAACTGTGTAAACTTCAAACAGTACCCAAAACGGTCAATTGCAATCATTAAGTACCAAAATGTAAGGAACCGTAAATTAAGTCTACAAATCAAAGTTAATCATGTTCATAGTCAACTAGTAATTTTGATCAAATACTTCAAATAACATGGAATTAAAATCAGGTACTAAATTGAAAGGGAGAACCTTTGGCTTGGACTACCAAGCAGCCAAGGTAAGGAATACGATAAAGCTCAGAAGGAACAAGAAAAAGTGTGGAGAAAAGTGAGAGTCACAAGGCATGTAACACAGTAACAGAGCCAAAGAAACATGTGCAAGAGGAAATAATAAAGAAATTGCAGTGACAAAATGATGAGTATACTTTTTTTTAAGCTTAATTGCGTTTTTTACCCCAACAAAAAAGAACGAGATTAAAACTGAGGTTGTGTTCCTTTGTGAATTAGGTGTATTCGAAATTCTGATTGCTCCATTTGTTTTAAGTTATAATTTTACTCCCTTCTTTGTCTCTCCTTTTCCTTGGTCAGAAGGGTTTATGTCCAATGTAATAAAAAACAAAAACAAACGAATTTTTAACCCCTTGATTGCAATCTGCATAACTTCATTAGGTTGAAAACTTACGTTCATTAGATTTAGATCAACCATCCAATGTATCGTATTAAAGTCTGAAACTAGAGTGCAATGATCATCATCTCATGGGAAAAGTACTGCAGTTTATATCACTTGATGTTCAGCATTCTTTACCGTAACTATAATGGTGCAACTACCATGTTATTTGTTGTTTAAGTTAATTTTTATAGATGGATCGATATCACGGTTGTCAAAGAAGGATTACACGTGGAAGATCTCGTGACGGCACTTGTTTTTTTCATATCTTTGGCTTTGTATGTCCGTGTTGGTTTTCTGTGGCATGCGTCAAAGGTTATAAGATGGCAGAGTGAAATTAAGATGAAAGAGGGGAAAAGTTAAAAAAAAAAAACAGTGAGACTCACAAGATGACTTTCATTGCTCAAATGAGATAAAAAAAGGTGAAATGACACAATTTTTAAAAAACTGAGTCTCTCTCCATTGTTATGTCTCCCTCTTTTTTTATTTATTCAGACCTCTCTCCCTTAAATAATAATAATAAATCAAATAATCTCAAAAAATTAATTGTCACTCTTTCTCTAAAACCAAACAACCCTTATTTCCATCCTGTTTTTCGCCTACTTTTCTTCTTTTTTCCTTTCCTTTTCTTACATATTCACTCCCACCCCCACTCCCTCCTCAAAAATGATAGATTAGGTACCAAACATTTAAGGACACCCTACAGTATAGGATGAACTTGGCCCCAAGTGTCATGCAGTCCTAGGCAACCTTTGATTCAAATGTGATGTGTTTTGTTCTCCATTCCATGATAACCATCACATCAAATGAGATGGTCTTAGGAGCATTTTCCATCCAAAGACATATCAAACAACTTATCAAATCGAATTTGTGAACCTAAATGGGAGATAGATGACCATAAAAATTAATCTTTTGCTAAGAAAAAAAGTACATTTTAATGGCAATCATGTTTCTAGAGTTTACCAAATCCTTGCACCAAATGCAACGAAATGAGTCTAGGTAGAAACTTATTTTGTACAGCGAATAAAGAAGTAGCAATTACTAATGGATGACTAATGCCTGACTCACTGTAACAATAAAGTTTTCTACAGGAGCATGAAATAAGAACAAAGGTTATTCTAAAATTTCTATTTTAGAATATAGAAGAACAAGGTGGAGTCCTGCCATCTTATAACTTGGGAGAAAATCTTGGGCGATCCCACTCTGTGACAACATGGTCACGAGTTATCTCTTTGAGCGAACGGCAACCACTTAGTGCCATTGTTAGTTCAAATTCATCACGAAGCATTTGAAGTACTTTTGTCACACCAGTCTCACCATCAGCAGCCAATGAGAACACCACAGGTCTACCAATCTGAAATTTGAGATGAAAGGCAAAGATATAAATAGTAGCAATATGGGGCTAGCTAGATTATTATAGATCATCTGCCTACAATGAAAAACTAGTAAACCAATGAAATAGAAGAACATATTGCCTTGTCATATTCCATAAGGCAAACAAATACACATATACTGAAGTTACACATTCAATAGTTTAATTTGCTATGATGGTGATCAAACTTTCATGTACTTACGAATACACCGGCTGCTCCAAGAGCTAGTGCTTTAAAAACATCAGTCCCTCGGCGAATTCCACCATCCAGAAAAACTGGAATTTTTCCTTGTGCTGCTTTAACTACCTATTCAAGTCAGGCAACCATTATTTCCAATATGTTCCATGAATTGAAAGAGGACACTATTCAATAGAGCCCAAAAAATTAAAAAGAAGATGAAAATGCAATGATTATGAATAAGGAAGCAGGCAATGAAAAAGAATTTTGCAATGATTCAAATATAACAGCTTTAAAGTTTTAATGCATAAAGCATTATGAAATAAAATCAAATAAAGAATGAGCAAGACTTTAGTTCCACTAGCAAGAATGATAGCAAGTGGTTAGTTTCTATTTCAATTAATATAAAATTTCCAGAAATGGTTAGGATCTGGTACCTCTTCCAAAGCCATAATAGTTGCAGGGACATAGTCAAGTTGACGAGCTCCGTGATTGGAAACAATGATTCCGGCAGCTCCAGCTTGTATGGCTATCCTTGCTACATTATTAGATATGGGATAAGATTAAGGATTGAGAAAACAATTCTAAATAGATAAATGGACAGGGAAGAAATAAAGTGCATCTGTTTGATAGGCTTACTATCTTCAGCAGTAAGTACACCCTTAACTAAAATTGGCAATGAAGTGATTGATTGAAGCCATTTGATATCCTGAAACAAGATTTTCCATATTATTACTTCCACATTCAGTGTCACAGATTAGGAAATTGTATGTGTGAAAGATCTATATCACCTTCCAGTTGAGTGACCGATCAATTTGTCCAGCAACATAAGAGGCAAGACCAGAGTCACTAGTCTGCAATGTAATCCCAAACAGCAAATAGTAACAGTAACAACAATAATATGACCAATAATGAAAAAACCCAGTTATTTCAAAATTTCAAACCAAATAATGGAAAATAGCAATGCAATCACTCACCTTGTCCAGCTTTCCAAGATCCAATCCTTCAAAATTCTTCAAAACCAGGTTTGGTGGTAATGTAAATCTGTAAAATACCCCGTCAAACTAGCCAGTAGTAAATATCTTAAAGTAGGAGATTTATCAATTCAACCATGATGAACCATGTAATGTTTCGTGGAAAGGCTGTTCCAATTGAAATTTGCAAATGGTTGCCAACCTGTTTTTGATGTCAGCCTCCCTACGACCAAGAATTGGAGTGTCCACAGTAAGGGCAATTGCCTTGAAACCAGCTCTTTCAGCTCTTCTCACAAGCTGAGCAACCACATTTCTGTCTTTAAACACCTGAGGAGAGAAGATAACAGTAACATATTAGGTATTAAGACAAGATTGTTCAGGATTTTAGATAAGAGGAGATATTAATATTAGCACTTGCATAACTGAGGAAAAAATACCCACATAAAGTTGAAAAAAACGAATGTCAGGACCTGTTGAAGCAACCTCCTCAACACTGGAAGTAGCCCATGAGGATAGTGTCTGTGGTAAAAAAATTATAAAATCTAATCTGCTGGAAAGTGAATAAGTATAACAAATGCATGAAGTTCAGTAGGCATATAAAATTTCATATTACAGTCAAATAAATAATAAAACTACAAGGAAAGAAATATAGTTTTCAGCTCGAAATAAAACCAAAGTGCATGACAAATATAGTGAAAGTCAAACCATGATTGTGCCAGCTGCTGATGCTGCTCTAGCAGTAGCTAATTCTCCTGCATAAAAGTTGCATAATTTGTTTTAATTCACAAGCTTTTCTCAATTGTTGTTGTAGTAAGAAATAAACTACTATTAAAAATATATTAGGAATCAGGGACTTGTGCATTAACAAAATCAGCAATTCAGATTAATTTTATACTTTGTAGATATCCAAAAAATAACCACCACAATAGTTAAACGATGACAAGGTTGGAGCATTTTGCAATATTCTGCTGTATAAAACATACTCATTGCAATTTGCAAAACAATTTAGACAATCTTAACATGCTGGAATTTTCTCCCCAAAATGGTTAGATGAAATTGACTGAGATTTTTAAGATAAATCCATTTGCTTCATATGAGATTGTAATCTTATTTAAGAAAGGATAATAGCAGTGTTGTTTAGAAGGGAATGTTCTGTTGTCTTCATAATTTAGCAAACCTCTTTTAAATTTCCTTTCATGTTCTTGTGCTTAGCACACTAAAGTATACAGAACCTATACTGGTTTCAGCATAAACATACTCCGTAAGCTTTCTTTCAAAGAGCCACAAGATACCTTCTCATTCAATTAAATGCTAAGAAGCTACATTTTATGGCATTCTATACCTCATCCTATAATCATTTCACCTCAAGGTATGGAAATGCTTAACTCAGTGCTTTTTGGCTTTTGCCATTTGAGAGTGAAGTAGTTATACTTTTATATAATAACAAGAACGACAACAACAAGTTATGTTTAGTTTTCAGTTGGGAGGCTTTTAAAGTCTGCTCAAAAAGTAAAACAGAAAAAACTTTGTTTGATTTTCAGTTGGATTCGATTGGAAACTGAAATTCAGTTTGAAAAAGAAGTAAAGAAAAAGTTGTTTTTGCATACTCAATTTACAAAATTAAAGTTCATTCACTTGAGTTTGTTAACTTTAATCCAAACATGCACCAAATGTAATGACAATATCTTAATGTGGCACAGACCAAAAAATCTGATGGCATACCTTCAGGGTGAGCCATCTTTTGCATGGCTGTTGGAGCAATCATGATAGGCATTGATATTTTGAAGCCCAATACAGTTGTAGTCAAGTCTATCTTGCTTACATCAACAAGAATACGCGGCCGAAACCTGTTTGAAGTAAACCAAATAGATGTTGTGAGAAGGACATTAGAACAAAAAAGATGAAAATTAATTAAAGGAAGCACAAGTTGCAATCTCATAAAACAGGGATTCAGGGAATCCTAATGTGTCCTTATTAAATCAAAGGAAAGATTTTTTGAATGAAAAGTTTCTAGAGGGATAGAACAGATAAATGGAGGTCCTAGTTCCTGAGAAAGTAGGTTACAGAATCCTTGAGAATGCATTTCGGTTCTCTTTCAAAGTCCACTGATCCTCTGCCCCTGATGCATAGTAGTCATAAACCATCTTTGGCAATTTTTCCTTTGCAATTGCCTCATACTCGGTAACATTAGTTATCACCTCCATCTTCATAAGATTTACTTACAATGTCCTCAGGATCTGCTGAAATTGAGTTTGAAGTATAGTGTGATTAAATAACATGAAATTATATCAAATGCATACCAATGCAAAGGTGCTATGCAATATCAATGAATGCAAGCATGAATATATCTTAAGTTCACTGACTGATTTCAGAATACTACAAAACATGCTAGTTAGAGTCCTGTCAACTTGACAATTAATAGTCTTTTATATATGAAAAACAGTTACCATTCCATGTCAAATGAAAGATTCATCAGTCCCCACCACATGAAAGCAGGATCTTCTGAAATTTTCTTATCAAAACTTCACTTTCATGATTTGTTATGTATGTACACATAATATTGACAGGTGGTTTTTTCATCAACAAGTAAAATTACTTACTTTATCCTATAAAGCAAGTGTTGACTTTAGAGGAAAAATATCCCAACCTATGGGATCATTTTACTTTATGTAATATTGATGAGCAATTTCACAAACAGGACCAGTTCTAATTTACCCCACTCAAATTCTGACTAGTGAGCAAGGACCAGATTCTGAAGACACCCATGATGGAAACAAAACCCAGAGATTAAAGATTAAAACTTTCAAAATGTTTAAACCTTAAACAGTACCCAAAACGACGAATTGCAATCTTTGAGTATGAAAATGAAAGAAGCCGTAAATTAAGAGTACAAAACAAAGTTAATCATGTTCATAATCAATTAGTTTAGCAAAATAATTATGATCAAATATGTAATACACGACAGCAAACAATTTGGAACGAAAACCAGGTAAAGTTGAAAGGAAACCTTTGGCTTAGGCCTCCGAGGTGGGTGGAATACGATGAAGCAAAATGGAACAAGAAAAGGTGGCGAGAAAAGTAAAAAAAGTCACGGGGTAATATATAACAGAGCCAAATAAAAAGAAAAGGGAAATAATAAAGAAATTGCATAGTGACAAAATGATGAGTATATTATCAAAATCGTCATAAAATGAATTATAGTATCAAAAGAGTGGGACAAACACTTGTGAATTTGTTGTCGAAGTGAGTGAGGAGTGAGGAACGAGACAAAACTGTTTCATGGAAGTGTGAGCTATCGTGCTGTTGACATGGCCCGCCGCAATTTTGGCTGTTTCATGGGTTAATGGTTTTACGTTCCTACGTATTACGTATGTTGCCAGCAACTTTTTGGCTAAGTACCATGTATGTATGTAGGTTACTTGATTGTTCTTCTACATAATGATAATAAATTATACTTCCTCCGAGCTTAGTTATAAATATAACAAAACAAAAAAGTTTGATAAATCTAAATATAAGTAAATTTTAACTATTGGTTGAGATTCTTTTAAAAAAACTATTGGTTAGGGATTTGAGATTTTATTTTTTATTTATTTATTATATCAAAGTTTATAATTTTAAATGTGATCAGTAGAATTAATAATATTAACCCACTTTCCCAATTAACGCAAAAAATAATTAACTTTACTTGTATTTGAGTGGAGTAAGCATTTTTTATTTATTATTGGGTGAAACACACTTGTGCATCTAACAAAATCTTTAAAAATGTTAAATTTTATTTTTTTAAAACAGATTTTAGTTTTTAATAAATCTTGGGCCCATTCTTTTAAGCAAATATTTAGAATATGTTTAGCCTAATTAATTTTGACTTAAAAACTACTTATAAATAAAAATTTATTTAGTAAAAAAATTAAATATTGTAATTTTTAAGAACTAGTTATCTCATCTATTGAAAAAATATAAATTAAAAATATTATGTAAAATTAATTTGGCAGACAACTAGACGTGTTTGAGTTCAGTTTTTTGAGGTGGGCTTGAATGGACGAAAGAGCATGTTCATAAATCATCAGCATTTGGCAGCAGTCCAACGTTGTGCTAAACTAGTGACAGAGAAGAGAATATCTGTATGTATGTATGTAAAAAGTTGAATGAGTATGTTTTGTGACAGTAGTATCTGCACCCTCATCCACCGCTCCAAAACCCTCCCTCACCTCCTCCAACTCCACTCCCTCTTCCTCAAAACCTCCCTCGACCACCACCCTTTCTTCATCTCCCAGTTCCTTTTACAATCCTCCACCATCTCTCTCCCTTTCACCGCCTCCTTCTTCCACTCCCTCCCCACCCTCCCACCCCTCTTCGCCTGGAACACCCTCATCAGAGCCTTCGCCGCCACCCCAACACCCTTCCACTCCCTCACCCTCTTCCGCCTCCTCCAAACCTCTCCCCTCAACCCCGACAACTTCACCTACCCTTTCGTCCTCAAGGCCTGCGCTCGCTCTTCCTCCCTCCCCCTCGGTGGGACCCTCCATTCTCTCACCCTCAAGACTGGTTTCCGCTCCCACCGCCATGTGGGTAATGCCCTTTTGAACATGTATGCGGAATGCTGCGCTGTTATGTCCGCGCGCAAGGTGTTCGATGAAATGACTGATAGAGATGTTGTCTCCTGGAGCTCCATGATTGCTGCCTACGTCGCTAGCAACTCCCCCTTGGATGCTTTTTACGTCTTTCGTGAAATGGGGATGGAGAATGAACAGCCGAACTCAGTCACGTTGGTGAGCTTGCTATCTGCTTGTACTAAAACGCTAAATCTCAGGGTCGGCGAGTCCATTCATTCGTACGTTACAAGCAATGGCATAGAAATGGATGTTGCGTTAGGAACAGCCTTGTTTGAGATGTATGCTAAATGTGGGGAGATTGATAAGGCTCTTTTGGTTTTCAATTCAATTGGTGACAAGAACTTGCAGTCGTGCACTATCATGATCTCAGCTCTCGCGGATCACGGGCGAGAAAAGGATGTTATCTCTTTGTTTACCCAGATGGAGGACGGGGGGTTGCGGCCGGATAGTTTGTCTTTTGCCGTGATTCTCTCGGCCTGCAGCCACATGGGACTTGTTGATGAAGGCAAAATGTATTTTGATCGGATGGTGGGAGTGTATGGCATAAAGCCGAGTGTTGAGCATTATGGATGCATGGTTGACTTGCTAGGACGAGCTGGCTTGATTCAAGAGGCTTATGATATCATCAAGGGCATGCCCATGGAGCCCAATGATGTTATATTGAGGAGTTTTCTTGGGGCTTGCAGAAATCACGGGTGGGTTCCTAGTTTGGATGATGATTTTCTGTCTAAACTGGAGTCTGAGTTGGGGGCGAACTATGTGCTCACTGCTAATGTTTTTTCCACCTGTGCTTCATGGAAGGATGCCAATGACTTGAGGGTAGCCATGAAACAGAAAGGGTTGAAGAAAGTTCCTGGTTGCAGTTGGGTGGAGGTGCAAAGTTGATATTTAATATAGCTTTGAGAAGAAAATCCGCTATAAGTTTGGTACAGAGAAAATGTGGCTTTTAGAGCCCTCTGGGTGCATTCTTCCTGTATTCATTGACTTGTTGATTGCAAATAGAATAGATAGATGCATTAGGATGCTCTGACTGTTAGATGTTAGGGGTTAGGACTGACCAGGAGTTGTAAATATGGATGGGTTTAACTTTAGGTTTCAACTCTTTTTTTAGGTAGTTCTTAGCCTTCCAACTTTCCATGTAAGTTGTGTTCATGTTTTAAGCTACAAATTTTACATGAATGAAATATGCAGTAAACATTAGGAAGCACCACTTGTGTGTTTTTTGGTTGCCAAAAGCATGCCAAGCCACCGACAATAATGGTGGCTCTATACTTAAGTAATGACTATTGACTATTCAGAGTAAAGAAGTTTGGTAGAGTTCTAGATCATTCTGGATGTAAGAAAACCTGGTATTTCAAAGCATCTAGATTTCTGCAAATCGCAAATATGTGCCGGAGTTGGTGTACTACTATTTGTTTTTGTCATCGTGCATATGTAAGAGTAAGACTGTGTATAATATTCTTTTTCTTACTTTCGTATAACGAGGAGTATGTGATCAATGGGATACTTCTTTTTCTTATTTTCGTATAACGAGGAGTATGTGATCAATGGGATACGTAGTAATTGTCGATATATATCTACTTATATATGATATTAAATTTACTGGCCACAACATTTCACATTTTGCGATAGTGAAGCCAAAATTTGAAATGATTTTTAAAATTGTCACTGGAGTAAATGATGTTATACATATTCCATGTGTGGTTAGTCTCAATGAATGAGCAAGGTTATTTTTTTTTTGGGATAAAATGCTGAATATTATTGATGCAACGAACTAGCAGAAATTACATCATTTGAGATTATCTGATCCACTTGGTAAGGACCTACTCAATCCAACATCTATCAAAATAGGTCAAAGATAGTGAAGCTAAACAATGTGCTGCCTGGTTCCCGTCTTTTGGTAATTAAAAACAAGGATTGGAATTTGAATTGGGCAAAAGCTTCCTACACATCTACAATGCCATGGAACAAAGACTGGCCCTGGTCTTCTCTCTTTGTCCATTGTTGGACCAGCTGAAGGCAGTCCGAGCAAGGTTCATTAGAAGAAAGAGTGATTTTGACTTGAGTTTTATTTTAAAAGTGAGAATATTATTATTATGCATATATTTTATTTTTAATTTAATTACTAACACGAAGTGAATAAATTTATTTGAAAACCATTTTAATTTGTTAATGTATATCTAAATAGCTAATAGAAAAAGTATAATAGCCTAGGGCTTTTTATAAAAAAGGAGTAAAAGAAATAGGAATTTAAATTTATAAAATTCTGTCGCAAAAGCCTTAGTGACAGAATTAGCGACGAATTTTAGCGACGGAGTCTGACGCCAAGAGCGCCACAGGTGCTGGAAGTTGACGTTAAGAGCGCCAGAGTGGCGTCAGGAGCGCCACAGATGCTGAAAACTGGCGCTGGGAGAGCCAAAGTGGCGCCAAGGGCGCCAGATGCACTGAAAGGTAGTGCTAAGAGCGCCAAAGTGGCGCCAACGGCGCCAGAGGCACTTGAAGGTGGCGCTAAGAGCGCCAAAATAGCGCTAGAGGCACTGGAAGGTGGCGCTAAGAGCGCCAAAGTGGCGCCAGAGGCACTGGAAAGTGGCGCCAGAGGCACTGGAAAGTGGCGCCAAGAGCGCGGCATGTCGGTCAGGCCCCCTATATAAAGGGATTTCGCAATTTTTCCAGAGAAAACCACTGTTCCTCTTCCTCCTTCGTCCAGGCAACCATTAATGAGCCTTAGGAGCTTCATATCTTCATTATAAACCACCAAAACACCTCCTAATCACTTCTAAACTTGATTAGAACCATTTGAGAGCCAAAATCCAGCCTTGGCTGTGAGAATTGTGAGAGAACTCCCATTTCCTTGAGTTTCCTCAGAGGGTGAGCTTTGGAGAGGGAAGAAGCTGGGTTCAGGACACCAGA
>PYAF01005706.1:321454-413014 GCA_007407185.1 Glycine tomentella
TGGGAAGTGAACCAGGGGGAGGGAAACCTCTGAGAACCCTGAGTTTACTGGGATATTTATCTCACCCCTGTTTGGGGCTCATGTTGCAGGAACTGAGACTGAAGTCCCTGAGAGATCCCAAGGCAAGAGGCCTGCACTGGGATAGTGTGAAGATAACCTTAGGCCTAGATGATTGAGCTTGTGAGCTCAGATTTTGTTTTTTTTGTCGGTATTTTGAGGCCTAGGCAACTGTATAGTTTTGAGAAAGAAATGTGTTGTGTATATGACAGAGATTCACCATATATGTAAAAAGTATGTATATTATATCGAATTCATGCTTCCTTTACTGTTTATTTTCATGCTTGCTGCGTTACTCTGATATTGTATAATGTTAATACGCCGGATGCACACGAGGTGTTAAAAAAACAGTTTGCATAAAGAATTATATAATGGACATTAAAATTTATATTGGTAATTAAATATTTAAAATTAATTTTAATTAAAATATTCAAACAATATTCTCTCTGCAAAAGTTATTTTTTTTATTTACTTTGTCTGAAAGAAAACACATTGATTGAAACTTTTGCAATGGGTTCTTTGGTTTGGTAGCTTAGTTATTTAGCATTGTCAGCATCAGTAACCAACAAAGAAAACCAAGTGGTCCTCTACTCTGTTAGTACGTGCTACAGAAACAGGGGCCTATTAGTTACTTATAATTTTCACGTTTTTGAGCTACATTAACGTGATTCTTTGCTTTCGAATTAATCAGTATTTAAACATGCACAAAATCAGGATGAGTTAAAATCAAATATATCCAGAGATGTCCTAACAAGTTAAAACAACGCTGCAATCAGCATTTCTTACTTGCCTCTTCTACCAATGATGAAAACTACGTGAGGTTATTCATTGCAATGTCTCCTCCCTATTTTTATTCTAGACCAGTAATCTTTAATTTCTTGATTAAGCATTATTGCTATTCCAGAACAAAAAGCACATCGTAAGCTTGACGTTCTCGTATTGTATTTATATGCTCAGTGCAGTGTTGAGTGCATATTGTCAACAGCTGAGACAGTTTCCATTTTTAACATACTGTTTGGCCAGTGCGTGTAATACAATTAATTGTGATATAAATTATTTTAAATTAAAATTTGAATTAATAATGATACAAATTATTATTTTTAATTGTAGTATTATTATAATTAATTTGATTATTATTAATAAAGGAAATTTATATAATAAATAATTTGATTTACTTTTTATAAATGGTAAATTCTATCATAATTAATTCAATTTTAATTAAAAATATATAATTTATATGATAAAAAAAGTTTTCCTTTTTAAATTTAAAATTAAATTAACTAAGATACATTTATCCTTTTTTAATGGTATTCAATATCATTAATTTAATGGTATTCAATATCATTAATTTGATTGGTTTAAAAAGGTAAGGCATATCTACAATTAATTACAAATTTTTTCCGTAAAAATTTAACACATTTTTTCGTTGTGTAAGAGTAAGTAAAAAAAAATACACAACAGAAATATATATTAGCATGGTATATTTTAACACAACAAAATCATATTATGCATTTGATTAATGGGAACATGTTTTTGGCTATGTAAAAGTAGAGGGGAAAAATAATTCAATAGAAACTTGATTTCATTGATAAAATATACAATTGAATTATATTTCAGTTGTGTATTTTTTTCGCATTTCTTCTTATACAACAAAAATATATTTTTATTGTGTATTTTATCAACATATGCAAAGATATTTTTAGAAATGAAATTTAAAGCACACTTTGGATGTCAATAAAAAATTTAAAAGTGAGAATAACAATTCCCTAAAATGTTTGAACATTGTGGACAATACATGTTTGATACAAATCTGGCTGGGAATTCTTTTAACATAACTATATTAAAAAAATGTGTTTTCTTTCTTGATTAGTTTATAAGATAAAAAATACTAGCTAATGAAAAACAAAAAAATAAAGGCAAAATTTTGATTTTTTTTATCAAACTTATCCAAAAGCTCCTTACTCATGGTTAAGCAGCCAAAGTCCAAATTATTCTATACCATCTCAAACAATAACTGGTAATGCTCCACATTGACCAGAGTAATATTATTCATAATCACATGCCCTCACATGTCCTAATGTCCTCACCACAAAGGCTTGGAGATTCTCCAATTATATATTAACCTTATAGTTCTAGTAATAATTTCCCACCCAATTAATTAATTACATAACATTTCTTTTCAAAAAGGAAAAAATAAAGAAACCCATGATTTTTTCTATTGATGTCTCAAACCATGATACACAAATCCATTGAAATGTACTGAAAATAAATACAAACAGACAGCTGGCCTTCTGTACCCCTCCACACAACACAAGAACATTAACAGCAACACACTAGGTACTCTCTCATTAGTCACTACATTGTAGCACACTCTTGACTCTTGACTCTCCCTCCCAGTTTCATTGCTTCTTCAGTGACAAGATCAGCCTCAGGCTTCAGCTTCTCAGAGATCTGGCTCTTGATAGTAGCCACAGCACTCATCTGTGGCTTTCTCGGTTACATAGTTTATGATGCAATCATGGCCACTGCTTCTGAGTTGCTGCAACGTTTGCTGGTAATTTCTCCACTGTTCTTGATCATCATTGTTCAATGGCTCTCCACTGCAACCCAAATAAGCTTCCCCATGCCAGGATCTGAGCCTAGTGCCATCCACAGGGCTGGTGGTTCCCCTTGGGGTGTTGTCTTTGTTCTTCTTCTGCTTTTCCTTCTCATTTCTTACCAACCTTCCCTGCATGACTTTATTTCTTAGCTAGCATGTACTCAAGGTTTAAAATACGGTCGCGGTCACATTCGTTGATATCGCGGATAAATGTGACTGATGTGGTTCCAATTCCAATTGTGCTACAGTCACGGAGACCTTTTTTAAAACCTTGCATGTACTATATAGTTTATTAGGGTTAAGAAAATTTAGTGCATGTCACTTTTGTGTAGGGGTGTGGTGCTTGTTATTTTAGAGTTGATATTGGTACATTAGGTTGCTGTACTGTAGCTCATAATGGACCTCTGTTAATTTCTCTGTGAATTTGGGTGTAAAAACTTGCAATGTCTCTCTCTCTCTCTCTAAAAGGGCCTTTTCCCCTGTAGCAAAATTTTGTGGCTGCTTAAAGTTTCAAGTTTCGATCTTTGCTGGCCTATGGCGGGTGTTTGTCCTTTGTCACTGAGAAAATTGAAATGTCATGGTGGTGTCAAACGTCAAAATTATTATTAAGGAATTGGACTATTAGAGAAATTATGTATCTTTTCTTTTGGACTTCATCTCTTGATGTTCATAGCTAAATATAAAATTTAAATAAATAGCGTATTGCTTGGTGGTAATTTTTCTGTCTTGGTAGAAAGAGTTTAATTCTAATGATTTACAATTACAAAAGGACAGATTCTTTTTCCACTAGTCTCATCTGAATTTAATCTTTCCCCCGCTTTGTTTAGTTTTTTTTTTATTCAACCAAAAGTCTCATGTTACATAGAAGATCAAAGTAGAACATTTTTTCACGTAATTAAGGATTTAACTTTTTTTTAAGTTAAATGAATTTTTGGTCTTAACTTTTTTTAAGTTAAATGATGAATACACTAAAAATAAATATATATTTTCTGAATTAAAATACCTTATTTTATTTTTTACCCATTTAACATCTTGCTATTTTAAAAGAGTCGGACTTTTAGTACTGATATATATTTGCTTCCTCAATTGACCAATTCCCATTTTTCAAGGACTATTATATAAGGATAAAAACATGTGGCGTGGTTTGTTGGAATTTATATTTGACTCGCGTTAGACCAAAATCAAATTATATCTATTTATTTAGATTGTGTTTGGTTATAGTTTGTTAAAAATTTAGGCCTATTTAAATACTACTTTATTACAAATAGATTTTTAAATAAGTTATGGTTGATTTTTTTTTTCTCACTCACATCATGATTGTTTAAATTCAAAATCGCACACAATAAAAATTGAATACAAATTATCATATTAAAATATATTATTTTCACTTATATAAACGAAACATAATCTTATATTATTATGTCAACCTTTTTGAGTTATTAATATCGTATTAGACGTTAAAAATATGTTTATATTACTCAACTCTTATATATAATAGTATTGGTTTTAATTTTGGTGTATAAAATTTTGTTCTGCATAAGTATTTTTTTTTCATTGATTATTCATCAATTGACATATTTAGGTTACGTTTTTTTTTTTAAGAAAATTTAGGATTAATTATACCTATATAAAAACTTTAATATAAAATAAGATTTTAAGTAAGTTAAAAGGTTAAGTTTGTCTTTCAAAATTATTAGGCGAAGCATAAAAGAAAACTTATGACATGCAACAAATCAAGTTTATACCTTGAATTTTTTTTAAATCGGCCAAGACTATTTAAATAAAATAATGTTTAACCTAACCTATTCTCACTCATAATTTCCTATCTTTCTGAAATTAAATTAATATCACGTAATTGTTACGTCACACATGCTGCCATATAGTAACCACGTGTCGCATGTCAACCTGTCAGGTTAGGGAACAACTAATAGAGTGAGAATGAGAGATTAATTTCACTGATTTTTATGGATGAACCGACAATTTAACAACTAACAAGTTTGAGTTAGCGTGTTGTGTTTTGTTTTTTTAATTTATATTTCTTAATAATTTTTAAAAATATGAAATTTGTAAACTAAAATATTTTTTGGAATTTTTATTCATGCGATTCATCTAATAGCTTATTGGTTTGACAAATTAACTCACTACTAATCGAGTCAATAATAAATCTAGGTATGACAACATAGTCATAAACAACACAAATCATGGCGGGTCCTTGTTAAATAAATAAATAAAAGTGTTATTTCCCCCTATCATAACTATACCATGTTCATTATCAAAAAAAAAAAAAAAAACTATACCATGTTTTCTGAAAAATAAATTTTAAAAAAAACTACACTATTTTTAAGAATGACAAAACTAGTTAGTTCATCCTCATTATGTCATCAACCTGTCAAAAATGGGCCAAGGTGAGATGATTTATTGTAGATATGCATTGAAAAATGTAATTCAATCACTCTTGTTTAGAGGTGGATTAGTAGGTTAGCCTGCCCAAAATAATTATAAAATAAAATTATAAAACTAAAAAATTATCTAAGAATTAATTTAGCCTCTTATTATCTAGATTTCCTTTCACTGCCCCACTTAATAGTTTTTAAGTGTATTTTTATATAATATTTTGCCTAATACTAATAACATCAAAACAAAAAATAATCAGAAACACTCATCTACTTTCATTAGTCATTTTCTAACTTAAAGTCTTTTTTTTATAAGAAACTTAAAGTCTTAAGACGCATCACTTTTATAGCAAAATAAAATAGAAATCTAAAATTGTATATTTGTTTTTTATCTAATTTAAAAAAAAACAAATTGGCCCATTGGGCTGGGCGGACTTGCCTAGTTGCAAATCCATTCCGCGTTTTTTTGTTTAAGTTTATTTTTTCGGAAGTGTTATTTTTAATGAAATAGTCAGTTTTATACTTCCTTGATATGTTTGTTCAAACTGTTTTGACTTAAAATAAGTATTTTTTTTAAGTAAATCATATGTGTTTCTTAAAAAATATTTTTTTAAGTTTCAACAAATTTACCATTCGTTTATTTATGACAAATCAAAAGTTGAGTACATCCCGCCAAATTCTGCCTAAAAAATGAGTTAAATAAATTAGTCAATAGACCAAATCCATTTTACCATCTATAATCATGTTCGACACCATCATTAGGAGATCGAAATGCATAAACAACACAAATCGCTTCAATGTAATTTTTTTTCCGTTAGAAAATTTAGTACATATATGTTTAGATTAAAGTTAGGAAAATCTAAAAATACTTTTACTCCGTAAACTTTTTTCCCTTTTATATTTGATACATTAGAATTCGTTAATGTGTATTAAAATTTACAAAATATTTTCCAAACTTAATTTAAATATAGCTCTAGTTGGCAAAATAAAGTTTACGCCAAGTCTATACCGCAATATGGAGCTCCGTTCCATTTTGTATTGATGCTTATAAAGTAGACGAAATAAAGGTGTTTTAGCCTTTTAAATGCAGTTGGCGAATTTGCAGATATTTGCAGAACTGTGCTAGTTAAGTAGCTATCATTTGTTTATGAATGCCAAGATCTATTGAGGCTTTTTCTACTGAATCTTGCTTTAGATATCTCCCAATTATCGTATTATTCTTTCTTCTCCATTAAGACTAGTAAGTTGCTTTTCAATATAAATAAGGACTAAGGAAGGACTATATAGTTGCCTGTATATTGGCATATATAATTCTAGAACTCCAGTTATTGTAAATTTTTAACAAGTTTTGTAGTGTGTGCTGTGTACCTGAAGTGGCCAAGAGAAAAGAGTCGAATAAATCCAAAATAATTAAGGAGAGTCATCTGAGAGATATTGAAATGAACGATCAGTTTATGAAAGTCTATCTCTTCATTATAGATAGAAAAAAATAATTCTGGGATATTTTTTTCCTTTCAAATATTGTGTTTAACTTCTGGAAAACATAACTTTTTTTATCGGTTTTGAAAAACTTGTATAGTTATTAATTTCTTTCAAACATCTTTTGATTTTAAAAAACATTTTTTGTTGTAAAAAATCACAAACAAATTACTAATTGAATATTTAAATAAAAATTGATTGATTACGATCGATTTAGTGTTTCTTTTCATTTTAACCAAGTGATAAGTACATAGCATTCATTGCTAAGACAGATTGAATAATGACTTGTGAAGTTCTAGTCTAACTTGCATAAAATCATACAACAAAATATTATATATATACACACACTACGTTCTATTCCTGGACTTTTTCTACGTTCTACTCATTGTGTTAAAACTTTGCAAGTTGAAGGTAAAAAGATTGAGAATTTCTCATAAGATTCTCTGTCTCTCCCAACACATCAAAACAAGTGCTGAGGTGGGAATCTTTTTTCATGGTGCCAGTAACCAGGGCAGCAATGCAGCATGCTCTCATTAATGTCAGAACCGACACTCCTGCCTCCTACTTTTGCTAAAGGCTGCTATAGACAACAACACTCGATAAAAGGCCTTGACATTTCACATTTGTGACCCGATTTTTCCCAAAAATTTATAAAACAAAATCGAATATGAAAGGCCAAATTTGATTCTCTTTTTCTTTTTTCACCATTGCATAATGCATGCAATCCTATATCTATTATTGAAGCCACTAAGAAGGAGCCACCAAGCATTGGAATGCATGCGACTTTATACATGAATAATAAGCAATAATTTCCATGCACGTTTCCAACAAGAAAATGATCTTTAGATGATATTTAATTATAAGATTCAGGAGGCAAGAGTAGAACATTTATATGGCTGACCAAAGAAAAAAGAGTAGAATAGCATTTATATAATATTAATTTCTAGTGTTATACAAAATGATATTCAGGAATCAGATAACCAAGTTTAAAACCAAGGTAAATATGATGACATGTAGACCATTTGGCCATGATGAACATGAACTTGGGTTGCTATCATACCAAGATGGCTTTAGTCCTGAAAGATCTTCAAGTGGTCCACCGGCAAAATAGTTATCATCATTTCTCTGTCGTGTGTTCAAACAAGAAGGGATTTCCAAGTAAGAAGAGAGGTTCTTCTTCTTTGACTGATCATTGATGCAGAGTTCACTGTTTCCTCTTAAATCCAATCTTTTACCTAACTTTTGAATGAAGTCACCAGGTAGCTCTAGAACCCCACTCAGCTTGTTGTGGCTGATATTCAGTTGATCTAGGCTTGGAAGTGAACCCAAATTTGGAGGAACTTGTCCAATAAGACTATTGTTACCTAAGGAGAGAGCTGTAAGATTTTTCAAGGAAGAGAAAGAGTAGGGTATGGAACCTGTTAATCCACACCCTGATAAACTCAATGATTTGAGCTTCTTAAGCTTCCCTATGAACTGGGGTATCCCTCCTTTAATGGGGTTGTCATCCATGAGTAAATATTCCAAAAGGTCTAAACTTGAGAAGGTTTCACTAATAGGTCCTACAATAAAATTATGACTCAAATCAAGCAAGACTAACCTCTTTAGGTTTCCTATATCAGGAGGAATGTTTTCACTGAGCCTGTTAGAGTGCAAATCCATCTTCTGGAGAAGTTGAAGCTTTCCAAGAGAACAAGGCAGAAACCCTTCAATTGCATTGCAACTTAGGTCCAATATGGTCATGCTTTTCAAACCTCCAATTTCCTTTGGGATTTGACCACTCAAGTTGTTATAACTAAGGTCAAGTTGCTCTAGACTAACCAAACCACCAATCTGGCTAGGGATGTTTCCTTGTAAGCTGTTCTGGGAGAGGCTCAGGACCCTAAGACCAGCAACACCTCCCAAACTTGTAGGTATTTCACCATAGAGTGAAGGGTTATTCTCCAAAGCTAAGTGTTCTAGTGAAGAGAAAGGACCAAAGAGAGTTTTGGGTAGAGTGACTGATGAAGCAACAAAACAGTTAAAAATTGAAAGGGTTTTTATATACTTGAGTTTCAGCAAGGAGTGTGAGAGATAAGCTGAGGGTTTGCAAGGTGAGAATGGGAAGACTATATCAGGACCAATGTGGATTTTGGTGACATGAAAGATTGGTTGGTTATTGCTGCTAAGTTCACACTCAACACCTGGCCATGGAGTATCAGTGCATGGCTTTGGATGTGCTTGGGCCCAGTAAGGGTCTTCGAGAAGAGCATCCATCACTTCAAACAATCCCAACAGTTCCTCCTCTTCCATTACCATGTGCCCCTTGTGTAAACTATTTCCCATTGACATCATTTCACTAGCAAAAAAGAGGAACCAAAGAAGAATAATAGACATGGATGCCATTAATTTGAGACACCGCATAGCTACTTCCAAATTCCAATAACTCACTCACAAATGGAATTGCAAAAACTGGATTTAGAGGTAACTGAAAAAGGCCTTGTTCCTCTTTCCCTATTTAAGCTCTCTTGAGTCTTGAATAATGGCAAAGGAGAACAATGTAAAGGTAACTCAAGATTCTCATTTTTGTGTCAGCTAGCTGTGAAGGCTGCAAAGAAAAACCAGAGCTGCTGTTGTTACCTCTCCCGAGATTGTGTTGAGTGTGAGTATGACTGTTAGTTTGCATGGAAAAGGGTGTGAGATGAAATAGGTAGACAATATTGGACTACCATAAACGACAATGTAATTTGCCACAAGTGTCAAAATGTATATTTATGAAATAGAAATTATATTTGTATAACTTTTTATATAACAACATAACAAAGAAACCAATATAATAAAATAATTAATTATTTATTTACAAAGAAAATTATAAACATTATAGAAATAATATTATACTATATACTCCTATAAACTGTTGCAACCATAAGACATGACACTGAGAGCCTTGGACAAAGTAATAAAGCCACTACCAAACAGGGATCATCTACAAAGACAGAACTTTTCACCATTATCCATGAACTTTTGCATCTCTTCTTTCACTTCACTTACTCAGTTTGATTGTCAGTATTCTATTAACTAGCCTATAGTATTATGGTTTCCTTTCCTGTTTCGGTGTTTCCATTCTTCTAAGGTGCATATTACTAGTTTTATTTATTATGTTTCCCAAGTATATATGAGTTTGAATCTTTTTAACTAGTACTAGTACCGCTACCCCGTGTCACTCATGCATTATTTTTTTTCTTATAAATAAATTGTATGTTGTTCTGTGTATGGTGAACGTTTTGAATTCCACAAAAGAAACACCGGGGAGGTGATTCGAAGTTATTTTTTTTAAAAAATTAGAGATACTTTAGATATTTTTATTTTTATTATTATATTAAATATTAAAACTTTAGTAGGATTTTTAATGCACATTTTATAGTTTTTTTGAAGACTAGATATTAAGAGAAGGATAATAAATTTTAAAAGTTTCGTTGTTGAGTATTTCAATTATTGCATTCATGAGTTATTATGCATCATTTATTATATTATATGAATCTTAAAATTTCAAAAAATAAATAATCAAATGCATATTATAGCAAGTCAAATTTTAAAAAAGGAAGCAAATGGTTGGTCCGAACATGATGAACTTAAATCTCTTAAGCAAGTTATTAAGTTATTAGACGTTCGAATCCTAACTCTTTTATATGAAGAAAATTTTGGTTAGGAGAAGACAGGCTACCTACATCTTCAGATCCTTCAAAATAGATTAAACTCAATGAACATCCAGGAATACTCCCTACAATATAATATATGTACTTTTATTATAAAAAAAAAAAAGAAAAAGAAAATTGTGATTGTCCAAAGCCACTATTGTCTACTAAAAAAAATCAATGCTATCTTAAAAGTAATTACTCACTTTAGACCTGAATATAAGAAAAAAAATCAAACTCAAATATAAACAAATTTTAACGTTAAAATTATATGATGATAAAATATTGTTACTATAAATAAATAAAAAGATATAGAGATGGAAATATATATGTCTCTATATATTAGAATTTTAATTTCTTTCAAATTGATAACTTGAAACAGATTTAGAGACTAATTTGTTGTACCAATTATCTTTAATGTTCGTTTATAACTTACATTTTTTATAATGTTAGAGACGATAACACAGACGGAGTTAAATAGAAACGAAATGTCTATCTCTGATTCTTGTCCCTAAATTATAATTTTTCTATTCCGTCTTTACCTATTTAAATTCATCTCCGATCCATCTCCGATCCATCTCCAGCTGTTTATATTTTGTCTCTGAATTCAGAGACGGAAAGTTATTCGTATCTAATTTTCGTCTTTATATCAAACTATTCCAGTGAATTATTTTGACCCTAATTAATGATTTTATTCCAAAATTATCCTTAATTTTGATTCTAGTTCCAATGTCTCCTTTTTATTCTTTTATTCTTGATATCAAATTCAAATGAAACATACTTTAGAAAAAATGTTTATTTTAAAAATATGATTAGTAAAATTAAATAACATTAACCAACTTTCTTAATCAATATAAAATTAATAATGTTTGCTTATATTTAGGTCTAAAGTAGTATTTTAAATATGTTTATTCAATGACGGTTGATAACTGTTAGAAAATATTACTATTATTTGGAATTTAATGATCAATTGACATAGGGACAAAATTCACGTCATTTAAAAAAATGAGAAAAAAATTCGGGAAAAAATAGGGACATAATTTGCTAGAAAATAATAAATTGGCTATTAAAATTAATATTAAGCCAACTATGTATGTATTAATGCTTGTATGTTCAAAAGTATGTAAAATTTCGTGGAAAAAAGATGTCAATCAAGCCCAAGCCCGGGTAGTTTCAATTTTATGTGGCCAACTTTATACTGAACTCGAATCTTCGTGCTTCTCATTCTTAATTCTTTGAATTAATTAATATTAAAAAAATTGCATTGCACTTGGTTGAAACCAAATTTTAATTATCAGTATAATATTGGGCAAAGAAAGAGTCAAGAAAATGGAAGGATATTTGAGTTCTTTTTTATATTCTGCATTGTATTTGCTTTATTTTAAGTAAATTGTGTTTTTAGTCACTATATTTCGTTGAATCTTAATTTTAGTTTTTGGACTTTCATATGGTATAATTTAATTTATGAACTTTATAAAAAAAATGGTACATAATTTATACGATGCATACTTACGAAGAGATATTAAATTAAATATACTTTGAAATCATATAGAAACGCTAAAACAATGGGGATGATAATAGCATTTGGGGTTCACAATGAAAGGACCAAATTACATATATTTAGGATGAAACCATTTCAATTGTGTTATAACTTATAACCAGAGTCAATTTTATACGGAATTAATACAAGGCAACTAAGGATCAGGCAATCGAATGCAAGAAACTGGTTGAAGGCAATGAGAATCACAAACAGAACTGATCAGAGGCAATTACAGGATCAGGTGGAACTGATCAGAAGTAACATATGCGAAAATGAAATCATAATCTGATACACTCATACACATTGAAATTCTGTAGTTTTTAAGTATAAAGCGAGAGAATATGGAGAAAAGAGTTACTAGCTTAGTATTAAACAACATTTACTAATTAATGTACTGTGTTGTATATTATACTAATATGGTGTAATGCAATGATAAAAGCTAAAACACTCACCCTAAGTTTTAAAAATAATTAAGTCTCATTAAACGGAAAGAAATTATAAAATATTAAAAAATGAAAACTTAGAAAGTTGAAAAAGAAAAAAAAAACGTAAGATGTAATTATATATCCTAACATGTCTCAACTTGTGAATTCAATTATTAATGCTGCTTTTTTTTTTTTTTTGTTTATGGTAGCTCTGTCATGTTTAATTATTGGATGGTTATTACTTGATTACACTTCCGCCGTACTTCATGAATACCTTTAACAAATTTCAGGCGCATATTGACTATGTTACACATAACAACAAATAATTTCATGCATTTATATGTTATACATTCCAATAATAATGTCATCAAAGTCTTTGATAAGTCAAAAGGCAGACCCAAATCATGGCCTAAACTTTAACTAAACTCGTCTTTATCTCGCCGTCCTCTAGAGTATGTTCTCTTAATTACTATATATAAAAAACATTATCACGAGGTTTTCTTAATGGCGTAATACTCTTTTAGATGATTTGAGCACACGAAAGGAAGAGATAATAACCAATCAAATAATGACAGAGGCAGCCAGCTTTCTGCAAATGTTGTAACCCCTTGAATTTTTGTTCCCCACGTTAGATAAATTAACAAGTTAAGCACAAGAGCAAGTTCATATCACTTAATCTATAAGAACAAGTAACAAAGACTTTCAAAACCAACACAGAAGGAGAGAAATATGATGGAAGCATACAGATTCAATACAATTAGATAGAATGATCTGTAATGAATTTCAGATTGTGAAATTTATTTTCACTTATAATTTCTTTATTTTAAGTGGAATTAAATTGCACGATTGAAATAATAAAAAAGGTGGTTTAATTTTAAAAGGGCGGTTTTAATTAATAAAGATAGAAATCCAAACAGAGTGATTTTTTTATCATTATCTAGGATTGTAGGTACTGGGGGAATGTGCCTCTCTACATTCGTTTTTAAAATAAAAATGAAAGAGAGTTGGTGGAGGTTAAATAAAAATAACTATTGTGAGGGGTTGAAAAAAACCAAATGTAGTGAAGTAGTTTGTAAAATTAGTTGAAGAACTGAAATGTCAAAACGAATGTGGAGACCGGTATTATCTTCACTATTAGTTAATATTTTTTTACAAGAAATAATTCTGCTCGAGTTAAAAGCATTTATACTGTAAGGAGTTTAATATTCAATGAGTCTATCTTTTTTTAATTGAGACTTGAATTTGAATTTTTTTTTTTAAAATAAATGTGTATTACTTGAATTAACTAGTACAAAATAATTTAATTAAAGAGATTAAATCTTAATTAATTAAATTAATTTTATAATATTTTTTAGTACGTTATTAATATTTTAATTTCCAGTAAAATTTCGAGTTCAATATAATAATAATTTATGTTTTCTTACAAAATCATATTTCTACGAAGTTATGCTAAGCTTTTGGGCATCAGTTAAATTATTTTATAAGAAAAAGGTAGTTGTTGTGCACGTCTTTATAACAAGGCCCAAATATTTCGCAGCTGCACACGTGTTAAACTTTGGGTCTTTGAAAAATGAAATCAGATGAATTGTTAAGGACCCACAATAACTATTATATAGCCCAATATCGGCACAAGTTACGCAGACTTTGTGAAAATAATTGCCTTGCTTATGGGTTTGTCATTTTATTTTTTGGGGAGGGAGGCTATATATATATATAAATTCAATCAACTAATAAAAGTTTTATGATCAACAATTACTTATAACAAACGAAATTAATCTTTAATTTAAGTATGTGATTTTTGACCTAAAACAATAAAAAATCTAACATCTCCAACTTGTCATATACTTGGACTATACCAAGCATCTCTTAATTATACCTAGCTAGATGAAAACTCTAACTTTTCATATTTAACATTTTAACCATTTGCAGTATAAATTTTTTTTTTAACCATTCAAAGAAGGAAAATGAGCAACATAATACCTCATTTTTCAATATATTGGAAAAAAAAGAAAATAAAAATAAAAAAGAGAAATTAACATTATGTGATATACAATGTGATAAAAAATGGAGATAAATAAAAACAAAAAATGGAAATGAGATGAAAAAGTAAAAAAATAAAAAAGAATATAAACAATAACTCACTTGTTTGGTTAAGAAAACAGAATACAGTTCGAATATGCTCAAAAAGTTTATTATTTTCGACTAAAACTGAAATTAGATTACATGGAGCATAACTATTTTATGATTAATCTTCCATTCCCCTAAAAATATTCATAAAATAATTTGCAATCTTCAATTACTTTAAAGTAAACCATGACTATAAAGACACATTAAATAAATCAATGAAAACGTTAGAACCATAAAATCAAATATATCAATGAGGTTGAGTCTAGTGAAATAGACTAATCCTTCACAATACAATCAATTTTCACTAAAAGAAATATTCACACTTAAAACCCAATCTTGTAATTTTATATTGAACAAAACTTTCAAAAAAGAATATACGTGAGAAACCAAATATACAACAACCTCGTCATAGGTTAATATATACCCAAGAGTTTTTCCATCATTATTTGTTAAAAATCATAACCATTTTAAGAATTCTTTTAAAAAAATACATTTCTATCTAATCCAATCTAGAAATTTCGGTAGTTTAGGTAAAAATTATGTATAAGGTCTAGTTTAATGCACAATTCATTAATTTTCATTTTATACTTTTAATTTTTTAAGCTAAAATTTTTAGTCTTAATGATGTAACTAATCTGTTGACAATCTAATATGGTCATTTTATAGGTACAATATGAATCCATCACCACACGTCCCCATTGAATAGAATAATGGACTGTTGTGGATTTTTATTTTCTTTTATCCAATAAATGATAAAGTAAAATAGAAAACAACAATAACAACAGGTTAAAATATCTAAACCAACCACTATTGAATTCTTAGAATTTAGAACGATGTGTTCAAGGTTATTCTTTATAAATAAATTAATAAAATTATATGAGAGTTTGAGCTTAGAGCACCAGAGTCCAAATTAAAACTCTTTGATAATTTGTTCTGATAAATAGTTCCACTAACCTAGTTATGATAATTTTATCTTAAATAAATAACACTCTGAAGCACGTGAGACTTGAGCAATTAATAATTTATATTCTAAAAATCAGACCAAACTGAATCTGATTGTTTCACCAAAAAATCAGTGAACCGGTCATGTATGTGATTCATTTGAATAAGAAAACTGGCTTACAATAGAACCGGTCAATCGGTCAAAAATCAGAAAATCGGTAATTCCGTAATTCAATCATAAAACGTTATATATGATATGTTAACTTTTCTTAATAATTATTTTAAAAATTATATAAAAAATTATTCTTAATTGATTGATATGGTAAAAAAATTCATACTTCCATTGCATATCTATTAAACTCTAAATTACATATTAGACAACCACATGATTATTTCTAAAAATATATTGAATTATTTAATTTAATTTTATCAAATATATTTGTCAATTAGAATTTAAAAGTTGATTTTTTTACAAGAATTTTAAAGTTGAATGATAATCACTTTGTGGACATTTTAGCCATCTGTTATAACAATCACAACTTAACATTACACATATACGCTCAAATGAGTTATTTATTAACTAATTATTAGTTTCTCTAAAAATGTTTATAGGAGAAAAAAATGAAATAAATTTTTCTATAAATTTAAATAATTTTTTAATTAATTAATATTAATTAGTTTATAGATGTTAATTTATTTTTTAGAAAAATTATATGATTTTTTATAAATTAACTAATAGAGAGTTTATTTTAACTTATAAATAAATTTTTAAGTTTTCCGTTGGTTTATTTTTTCCTTCTGATGTTATATTGTGTTACACATTAATTACAAATTTTAACTTGGCATAGCTATTATTTATAATATTCTAGAGCACACTAATTAAGCAAAATGCTACCTACAACTAGAGGTCAGTCCTAGCCACTTTGATTGTTCAACTCATTCATTTTTTTGTGTAATCACGCTCTAATTATATCTGTACGTTTCTTCCCCGGTGAATGATGACGTTAATATTTTCTAAACTTCGTGATGACGTTGATCTCCGTGAATTAGTGCAAGATGTTGTGATAAAAATGAAATCATGAATTTTTTATGTGGCATTTTTAGATGCTTTATCTTGATCGATGTCGCTTTATATACGATGACAAGGTTGTAAACTTGTGAATTATTCATGATAATTAAGTCAGCTTGCACATGTTTATTGGATTTCTCGTATTTTTAATCTAAATTAAAGGAAAAGAGAGAAATATAATACAAAAAGGCCTGACTCAAATTTAAAAGATCAAGATCTGTGGAACAAAAAGGTCTCTTGATTTAATTAGCAACCCACCTCTCAAACTTTTGTCAATGGCACGAGAGAACGATGGAAGGATATATATGTAATTGTAGACAATCAATCATTTAGCATTAATTAAATCAAACTCATACACATGAAAAGCTTTTCTATAAAAAAAATGCATTAATCAACAATTTGTAACTATGTTTTTTTCCGACTATTATTTCCTGACTCACTTTATGATAAGAGATAAATTTTATTTTTGTATCGCGTGTGATTATTGTTGATCCAAATTTTTTTACACATAGAACAAATCAAATAAATTCTCTTTCCTAAATATATCATTCTCTCATATATAAATATAATAAAATCTTACACCATTACATTAAATATATGCATTTGTGATTTTTAGTTATGTATAAAATTAACACAATATAAATTTAATTTCGTTCCTTTTAATTAAAGATTATGTGAGATAAGTAAACTAAATACATAATTTAAACTGTCAATTTTAATTTAATTACTATCATTAAATATAATTATTTTTTACGCTAACAAAAAATTCTTAATATGTTTGTTCTATATATATATATAGAGAGAGAGAGAGAGAGAGAGAGATTCGTTCCATATTTTACACTCGTATGAGACTATCCCAACAAATCACAAGCCTTGCATTCCTCTCACTGACCCATCATCATGGCAAACCCACCATGTCTAGCAGAAGATTCTATCAAATACTACAAACCAAAAGATCATACACAAAAAACAAAGGGTTTTTCCATCTTTGCCTCTATCTTTTCTCTTATTATCTACATCTCTTTGTTCTATATTTTCAATATCTCCCCATACACTCTCTTAAAGAACTACATATTTTGGTTTTTTTTATCCAACAATATCATCCTCATTATAGCCGTAGACTCTGGAGTATTCTCTTCATTGGAACAGGAACAAGATCCTTATGAACAATACCATGTCTCCAACTACCAACAAGTTGATGATGATAAAAAATGCATCAACCCCAAGATGGGTGGAGAAATGGTGCAAGTGATCAACAAATATACCATCACTGAGAACAATATTGAGGTTCCTGAATGTGTAATTGAAGTTGTGGCGCAAAATGAATTACCAAAGGAAATTAGTGAAGGATACTCCAATAATGTGAAAAAGCCGTTACTTCCATTGGAAGTACATGATAGTGATAGAGAATGTAAAGAGAAACATGTCCCTGCCAGATTTAAATGTGATAGACCACATAGAATTAAGCGTGTGAATGATGAGAGCATGAAGAGGAGAAGGTCAGCAACAATGAAGATAGAAGCAAAAGTAGATGAAGAAAATGAGTTTAATAGTATGACAAATGAGGAGCTCAATAGGAGAGTTGAGGAGTTTATTCAGAAATGCAGATTAGGCTTCAGGCAATGAGAGATGTTCATCAAGAGTGATGCTTCAAAATTTTTACTTTTATATATCCCGGTACTAATTGTTAGGGGTTTTCATGAGTTAGTTGGATTCGTATTCAAGGTAAAATCAATCATATATAATAAAAATATGATTGGTGTCTAATTTTCTTTCTCCTATCAATTAAGCCAAACTCTTGTCATGATTTGCTAATAGTACTATCTTTTTATTGGTTAATATTTATTTTGTACAAATTTTCATACTAAAAATATCCGTAACAAATATATAATTGAGTTGATTTATTTGTTAATGTAAAAGTTTTAAAAATAAAATTATTTAGTTATTAGATTAGTTTATTTTGAAAAAAGAAAAAAATTCAAAAACATAATCAATTATAATTGGTTTAATTCAAATTTTAAATTATAAAACAATCAATTAAACCAATTTAAACTAATTTAATTGATTTAATTTAGATTATCAAATTTCTTTGCATCAACCAGATGCGGTGAATATTTGTTTAAATTTAAACTTGGTATATGATTTTGTGCAATAATCTGAATGCTTTTGAACCTTGCTATTAGAGATTTTCTTCCTTCATGCATCATATTTCTTTGTACACCCAGCAAGAGGGAAAATAAAAAATACCCTTACTTATATAGCCTATACAAATTCTCAATCCGTACAACCCATTTATTTTGGAAGAAAATCCCGTCTATTAATGTACAAAATTTCAGCTTTCTCTTGTCCATTTATTTTGGATTTTGTGTATCTATCTTGTCGGATTTCCCAATTTTTATTTTTGATTTCAATCTTTTTAACACGATCCCGTAATCTGATTTATCAACGGACCTCAGAATTACAAAGCTAGGATCAGTTTACATTTTGATGTATGATCCATATTCAAATAATTGGCTTAATGGCAGTTGAAAAGGTTGATTTTGAAAGGTTTTAAATTTTATTTTAGTTTAAAATATAGTATTTTAAATGCCAATTTAGAAGAATTAGTGTTTCTTAAATGATAATATAATCACTTTTGAAGTATACTTCTTTTTCCTCAAGATACTTGATTTCACCATGGTTTATAATTTATTTTAACATTAAAAAAAAAACAAATTATCAATTATTTTTTAATTTAACACTTCTGTCAAAAAAACACTTGTTGCAACTTCTTACTCCCCTCGTATATTTGCTTTCTCAAATTAATCACTTTTAAACTTTTAGCATTTAAAATTCTCTTTGATCTTAAATAGTGGCTATTTCTATTCTTTAATTGAATCTTTTCGGTTTTTTCCTCATTAATTTTCTTTTCCTCTTAAATTTAAGTACTCGTATTTTTATTTATTTATTTGAGCTCATTATACATACTTTTATGTAATTTTAAATACTTTTATTTATACATTTAAATTAAAAAGTACTCATAATATACAAAAATAAGTATTTTTGTATATTATGAGTACTTTTTAATTTAAATGTATAGAATTAGAGTTAAATGCAATTTTTTTTCTGATTTTTTTTTTTGCCGAGTAGAGTTAAAATTTAACTCTAATTTTATAAGACACTATTTTACTGGTCAACACAATAATTGCGAGAAAGACACTAATAACCACTCATTATAGGGAAAAGACTGTTTTCACAAGTCACGATCACTCATTTCTCTTCTCCTAAAAGAATGACATGATCAACAAGGAAGAGTGTCATTCACTCAGATTTTTTAACTCCAGTAACTTTAATGGGTGAAATTATTTAAGACTATGGTCAAGGAAGAGGATAACAAAATTGAAAAGGAAAAAATGACATTAAAGACGACTGACTATAGCAATTGTTTGTAATGTCACTAGCGTTTAAAAAACAAATTGCCAGCACAGGTTGAATAGTATAATGTAAGTAGTTAAGTCAGTTTTTTTTAGTCAACAGTCAACAAGTATTTTTGGAGATGGAGGCAAAACGACATTGCTTGTTATGTTTTAAAGGGCTTTTCTATTTATCAATTGATAATATTTGGTCAAACTAACAGGAATTATTTCTTTTTAGATACATCTATGACAAATAATAAAGGACTTGGATTTGGTTTCCACATTTCTCCCTTTGGCCTGTGGGAACAAAAGCCATTTGGAAGTTTTAAGCAATGAATTGAAGAAAGCATTTTGATTTGTGAAAATTTAGATTTTAGTCACTGCAAAGCATTCATTGTGTTAGGAAAAAAAACCCTCACACACACACACACACACACACACACACACAAGCAAGGATCGACATGTTCCCAGTTCTGTACTTTGATGAAGGCAAAGAAGCAGAAAACATGCAAACTGAAAAACTGCTTGGCTATCCAGAGTATCCACTAGAGTACATCCATTACTTTAAAGAAGCCAAACCGAAAAGCAAGGGAAAGCTTCAAAATGAAGATAAGAATAGGTTGGTTACCTAGAGAGTGAAGTAGAGATAGAGAAGCAGCCTGACAGGAAGAGAAAGTAGATAGAAAGGGAGAGAGGAGCCAGGAAAGTCTCTATGTTATTATAACCACGACTAAAATAGTATAAAACGGATTGGCTAAATGCTGAAATGAGCATTGCTATCGATATTCTAAGGACTGGCTAATAAGAATGAATCAAACAGTTCCAACACCCTATGCCATATTTTATATTGGATGAATCATCAATCATCCTTTCATCAACCTTAAAAAATCTAGCTATTAGTGAATATAAAAGCAGCATACTAGGATAAAATAGAATTACAACCATACACGTTAACAAATCCTATTATCAAATCAAGTCATCAACCATAATCATTGTCATTGAATTTCACAGCAATAAAGCTGGAGTTAAATGGATAAACATAAACAATCCCCAAAACAAAAATAGTCCATAAAATAAATTGCTTTACTTCAAGTTTCCTTAAAATCTTCATTTCAAGAACAAAAGGCTCCCTGCAATATATAAATGCAAATAATTACCATGTCACCTTAATGCAGGATACTAAACATCACAATCAGTGAAAAATTCAAGGTCTGAATATTCATAATAACATAATAAAACAACATTAAAATGAAAAGCCTCTTTCAACTTGCACCACATCAAAATGTTTAACGTGAATCCCCATTCTCCTATGTGGTCGCTCAACCAGCTATTTAAACAGACCAAAGCCTCGAGTGTGGTAGCATCATACTCCTCAAGGTTTGAATCTTCTAACATATCTAGTAAGATAATAAAACAACAATAAAATGAAAAGTTAGATGATGGAAATGAAATGTAAAGCTAAAAACTAAAAATCAATAAGTTTGAACAATTTGCTTGTATAATCACACCTCTTTCAACTTGCACCACATCAAATGTTTGGTGTGAATCCCAGCCCTTTCTTAACTCAACCAGCTTTTTGTACAGATCAAAACCTCAACTGTGGTAGGATTAAAACAACTACGGTATCGATCAAGGACATGATCCCCCGTGCTAAATGCATCCTCAAACGACACGCTAGACACTGGAATGGCTAATATATCCCTAACCATGTGTGCAAGGACATAATACTTACTGGACTTGCCTTTCCACCATCTCAAAATGTCAAACCCATCATAATTAACCTCTACATGATCCTTCATGTATCTCTCTAGCTCATTTTTCTCAAGTTCATCTAGCATTTTCTTCACTGTTATTCCATACTCCTCATCCATATCCATATTACCACCATCATCATTACTCACAATTGTTTGGGAGGTAACATCAAAGGATAGGCCACTAGACTCACAAATATCAGGAATAATAGGATGCGATGAACTATATTGTGAACAATTTTTTTATGAAATCTTCCAACTTTTTAAGCATGTCCTTGCATGTTTCAGGACCATACATTCTCCCAAAACAGAGTTCAAGATATTTAAACTTGAATCGGGATCAAGAAAAATAGCCACAAACAACAGATTATTAATATTCCCATCAATATCCCAATACTTGTCAAATTTCAATTTCATAGTAGTTGCCATCTGTTGCAGCCCAAAATCATCATTCTCCATCCATGACCTCAATGCATTTTGAATCTTGACCCACATCCGCAAGAAAGAGTTAGAACTTACATTCAAATAACAAGAGAAAGAAAGTGTGGCCTCATAAAAAACCTTTAAAACCTTAATAAATACACGTGCACGATTCCAATCATCAGCACTTGGAGGCCCCCCTTCATTATCAAGAGATTTCACATAAGTATCATCCTCAAATTCAAGGAGGTTAAATGCCTTTTCAAACTTTTCAGCAACCACCAACATTAAATAGGTGGAATTCCACTTTGTTGGCTCATCAAGCACAATCATTTGATCACAGGTTATATTTGCCCCATTGACACACCTCTTAAAACACGCATATCTAGATCAAAATGACCTAACATACTTACATGCAGCCCTTATTCTTGCAATGCAACAATCTATTTCTTGTAATCCATCAGACACAATTGAGTTCAATATATGGGTACAACACCTCAAGTGCACATGCTCCCCATTCAGTAAGGTAGTGCCATTCCAAGCACACATATTTTGAATTAAATACGATGAAGCCAAATTCTCAGTATTAGCATTATGAACTGTAATAGTACAAATTTTGGTAATTTCCCACTCTTTCAAGCATTTCTCTAAAGCTTTACCTATGGTGTCTCCCTTATGATCAGGAATCAATTCAAAACTCAAAATCATCTTGATTAATTCCCACCGTTCATCAATACAGTTGGCAGTCACACACAGATAATTCTTATTATGGATTGAAGTCCAAGTATCAGTAGTCAATGATGCCATTTGTTTGTTTTGAGACAAATTGGATTTCAATTTCGCTTTTGCCACCCTGTGCAAATTCATGCAATCTTCAACAATGGTTATCTGACTGGGAATTTTAAATTGAGGTTGAAAAGCAGTAACAAATTCTCCAAATCCTTTATTTTCAACAAATTTAAAAGGAAGTTCATCAATGATAATCATCTTCGCAAGCGCTTGTGTACAAAATTCTTGGTGGAATTCCACAAGCTCATCATAAGTCAAATTGTTACCTAACTCTTCCAAAGATGCCACAACAGGTGATTCCGTTGGAATTGTCAGAAGAGCACTAAAAAATTCTCCAAATGATTCCACTGGAGCTGCTAGCAGAGCACTAAATTCTCTAAATCCGGGATTTTCAACAAATTTAAAAGGAAGCAGATCAATGATAATCATCCTTGTAATCGCAGAATTAATTTTTTCTTGGTCGAATTGATCCACAAGCTCATGACTTTGTTTCCTTTTGCTACCCACCTCCTGCAAAACTTCGGGTGAATGAGTGTTGGAGTCAGCAGGTGATTCAGATTCCGGTGGAGTTCGTTGTCCCCTTATTGGTGGAGTGGGACCACTTACCCCCATAGACCCACTACTATCAGCCATGTTTGCACTTCTGAAAAGAAGTCCTGTCAAAGACACTCACCAAATTAATAACTTGAATCAAAGATGTCATCGACGAGTCAAATCAAATAAATCCCACAGTACACACAAAATCACAAATCCAAAATCAAAAAACAATTTTTTTTTTAATATTGTGCTGAGTATGAGGGCGAGCCCTGGCACAGCGGTAAAGTTGTGTCTTGGTGACCTGTTGGTCATGGGTTTGAATTCGGAAACAGCCTCTTTGCATATGCAAGGGTAAGGCTGCGTACAATATCCCTCCCCCTTACCTGCGCATAGCGTGGAGCCTCCGGGCAATGGGGTTACGTGGCTTTTTTTTTTTGTGCTGAGTATAGTGCTAGTTGCTTCAAATAAAAGACATGCAACAATGCAACAATGGTAGAAAAACAAAGGAGGAAGAAGAAATTGAGTTTTTTATCCCCAAAACGCGTAAATGGTCTTTTATAGTGGTCCTGTTAGCGTAAACCTTTTTTTATATATGGTATTTAACCTTTCTTATGTTCAAGTACATATACTATACTATATGGCAAGTCTCTAGTTCAAAAGTAAGAGGTATACCCAACATTCGAGGACCCACTAACTGGAGCAGTAGTGAACCCTAAAAAAGGGTGTATGCATGATGATTGATGAATCATGAAGAAGTATTAATGAGTAATTAAGGTTTGGCACAAAAACAATAATAATAAGGAGAAGAGAAATGCAGATAAAAATTGATGGAATGCGCACAGGTGTGATGTGACGAACAAAGCACAATGGGAAGAGAAGAGGAAACCAATAGAAAGAGAGACGTTACACATTCTTCACTCTTTTCAATAGAAGCGGGGTCAACCCACGGGCCACTAACTCACCCTTATTTACCCGCCAATTTTGTGGAACTCATAAATATTTAGGATATACTTGTAAATAATTTTTTTTTATATAATTCCGAATTAATAATTATGTTTTTTTCTAAATTAAAAATATTAGAAATGTCTGATAACATACTTTTTAACAAATCAAATCAACTATTAATATTTAAACAATTTCTTTTTCATTTTTTATCCTTATATTTTTCTCTTATTTATATTATTAAATAACAATATTAATGAAAAACGTGAACGATTATATTTATGATTATATTATAATAATATATTTTTTCATGGATCAAAAATCATTTTAATTTATTGGATCATAGATTAATTTCGTTGGCGGTATGTATATTTCACTAAGCCAAATTCTTTTAGATAATAAGAATCAAACATAAATTATTCTACTAAATAAATCATTTTTACTTATATAAACAAAAATCTTATATCATAAGTTATAAAAAGTTTGAATGAGTGTCATTAGAGAGTCAGGCTAGAATGATTACAATGACAAAAAATAACAAAATATTAAACTATAAGGACTAAACATATATTTAAAGTAAAAATATTATTTCTTTTAATTTATATTTTTAATCTTTATTTCTCAATTGAATTTCAATATTTTAAAAAAAATAATATCAATTATTAAAAATAAACTTATATTACAATATGAATTATTATTTTAAATCTAAAATATATTTATAAGTTTAAAAGTATTTAATTTATTAAAAATTAATTATAATACTAATATAATTTTAAAAATAAATATTTATCCTATCCATTACATGTGCTAAAACATTGGTTAAAGTTAATTGCCGTAATTATTGAACAAAAATATTACCGGTTTAATTTCTGAATATATATATATATATATATATATTCAAAATAAATCAAAAGAAAAGAACGAATCAGTAGTGTGAAGAGAAAACGTAAAACCTAATTAGGGTTCCAAGACTGAGAATCCTGGATTGCTCGCAGCCTTGACCCACCTTCTTCTCTCAGTCGTTAGGGTTTCGTGTGCTAACAACTAGGTAGGTTCAAAATCTTCGGTTTGACACATCCATCTTATCTCCCGCATTCTTTTCCTCTTTATCAGTGTCCAGTTGCAGCGTTTTCAGATTTTATTTTTTTAAAAAAATATTTATCTTATCCATTTAATTCATGTTTACGGTGCAGCTGATGATGAATCTTGTTCTGTGCGTCGTTTTTTTTAATTTTTTTTATAAATAATTCAAACTCCTCCGTGGAAGATGTTTTGTCCAAATTTTAGTCGCACTTTGGGTGATAAAAGACGTTGTCGAGTTTGAAAGCAGTTTCAATTTGGTTGTATTAATGTTTCGTTGTGATAAGTAATAGTGTATTTATAAGTGGGCTTATGCAGGTGTGATTTTTATTGCTTTAATTTAACTTCTTTCTTTATGAGAAGGGGAATAAGGGAGGGAGGATGGTCAGAGACTAACAAATAAAAGTATATTTTGCACTGGTTATGTATATAACTAAAATTGTGTTTTGCTTTCAGGAGTTGTGATATTTAGTAAAATGGGTGAGACTGGAAAACGATATCATTCGCAGAGAGACCATGATGGGGACAGGAAAAATCAAAAGAGACGAATGACTGACAGAGATGATAGGGGCAATGATGAATTGATTGTATATAGGATACTCTGTCCAGATGAAGTTATTGGGAGTGTTATTGGGAAGAATGGGAAAGTGATAAATTCAATAAGGCAAGAAACCAGGGCGAAAGTCAAGGTTGTCGATCCGTTTCCTGGCTCCAAGTATCGGGTTATAACAATCTACTGCTATGTCAAGGAGAAGGAAGATGTTGAGATTGATGATGAGTTTGCTGGTAAAGAACCGCTGTGTGCTGCTCAAGATGCTCTTCTAAAGGTTCATGTAGCCATTGCGAATTCCATAGCAGCTATTGGAGATTCCGAGAAGAAACGAAAGGATAGAGATGAATGTCAAATCCTTGTTCCATCAAGCCAGTCTGCAAATATCATTGGTAAGGCTGGGGCTACCATTAAAAAGCTGAGAAGTAAGACAAGAGCAAATATCAAGGTTACTGCCAAGGATGCAGCTGACCCAACACACTCATGTGCTATGGAGTTTGATAATTTTGTTGTGGTTAGTATATTGAGTATTATAAAACTTACCATTGAATGATTTATTGCTTTGGTTCGTAATCATTTTAGAATACTAGCATCTAATCCTCCATTCATTGACACATGCCAATATTAATGTTTTTATTTTACTAATAATGTATTAGTATCATACTATGGTTTATGGTGTAGAAGTTTTTTTACATTTTGTCTTTCTAATTGTAAACATTTAATGTACAGTATGAGTATCGCTCTAGTTTGTCTTTTTGCATCTAGTTTTTAGAAAAATCTGAAATTTCTATATCTTTTTATCATATTTTTAATCATTTTGTTTTCATGTCAAGATAAGTTCTTTTGCAGTAAACTGATACTTTACTACTATGATGTTGCTTTGTCTGTATGTAGATCACTGGTGAATCAGAAGCAGTTACAAGAGCACTATTTGCAGTTTCCTCTATTATGTACAAGTTCGGTCCCAGGGAGGACATCTCTCTTGACACAGCTGTACCAGAAGCCCCACCCAGTATTATTATTCCCTCTGATGTTCCAATTTATCCTCCTGGGGGACTATATCCAGCTTCAGATCCTATTGTCACACCTAGAGCAGTTCCTCAAATTATAGGCACAACAAATGTACCAGATCTGCAAGGTTATGCTGATGCAGGAAATTCATGGCCTCTGTACTCATCTTCCCTTCCAGTCGTTTCTGGTGTTGGTGCTTCCCGGTCTGAGGAGTTAATTATTAGAATGTTGTGTCCCTCTGACAAGATTGGACGTGTCATTGGGAAGGGTGGTAGTACAATTAAAAGTATGAGGCAGGCAAGTGGTGCCCATATTGACGTTGATGATTCCAAGGCTAATTTTGATGAGTGTTTAATCATTATAACTACAACAGAGGTGCACTATCTTTCCTTGTTTACATTTTTTTCCCTATAACATAAAATTGCAAAATGCTAGTCGTTTGATGGAGTTCATGATGTCCCCAGCGCATGTTTGATTAGCTTAGATATTTTGCTTCTGGAAAGTATATAATCAAAATGCTAGAGTGCCTTGGGCTGAAAAACTTTGAGGGAAAAATAATCAAAGCTATATGTATGTTGCTGTTAAATTTGGAAAGCTTTGACCGTTACTATTTATGAAGGATTTTTTTGACTTATTGTTATAGTTATATTTCTCAAAATTATATGCAAGAATCAGAAAAGAGAAAAATAATGTTATAAATTTCATGCATATCATCCATTAAAACAGGTTAGATCCATAGTTGTTACTAGTCAATAACCTTATGGTTAGCAGTGCCATCCCTTACAACAATGAGAATTGATGCTCATTTAGGAAGTCAACACTTGTACTTGTTAATTGCATTCCGGAAAGAAACAAGAAGGAAAACGAAACAAAGGGTGTTTTTCAAAAAATATTGGCAGATCATGATTTTTACGTGTTCTGTTAAAACTAAGATACATTAATTTCACTGTGTTGGCATGTGAATAGTTATTGAGCATTATGTGAGGTGGTGATAGGATCTAGGACTGCTCTTAGTAATAGCTAGGACTGCTGTTAGTAATATTCTGTTCAGTTAGTTATTAGGGCCAGGATATTATAAATAACAGGGAATGGCTGAGTAGAAGGGCAGCTTAGAAGCTGAAAGTGTTAGGAGGTTGGTGATCTCGAAATCACCATTGTACACAAGCTGGAGCTAGTCTCCAAGAGAGCAATAAAGATTCAATTCTTTTCATTCTTTCTTCCTCCTCTGCCTGGTCCAGTGTCTATCAGGTGGCAATTAAGTATACATTTTTGTCACAACTTTTATGTTCTGAAGTAATTTCCCCCCAGGCTAATATGGTTAATGTACAGCAAGTTCAGTTGTAAAAGTAGACAATTTTGGTATCCTAATTTTTGTTTACCTGAAACTTCTTCAAATTTGTGAATTTCATGATCAGTTTTATGTTTGATTTAACTTGTTTGTGGTTTTTATGTTCCCATATTTCTATTTTTTTCTTCATATAATGTAACTATCCTTTTCCAAAACATATTGACTCTATACTTTAGTCTTATTTGATCATAAAATGGATAATGATAATGGGGATATGTATTTTGTAGTCGCCAAGTGATCTGAAGTCCGTGGCAGTTGAAGCTGTTCTGCTGATGCAAGGAAAGATAAATGATGAAGACGATACCACTGTTTCAATCCGGCTTCTAGTTCCATCCAAGGTGATAGGTTGTATTATTGGTAAAAGTGGTTCAATCATAAATGAAATCCGGAAGAGAACTAAGGCTGATGTTCGAATCTCTAAAGGTGATAAGCCAAAATGTGCAGATGCGAATGATGAACTTGTTGAGGTTTGACTCGTTTCACTTCTTGTTTAAACACTATATTTATTCAGCAATTCTATTTGGAATGAAAGCTTTTATAGGAAAGTTGTGATTCTTTAACAACCAAACAATCATGATTCGAGGGGAAAAGAAAAAGCAAAATTGAAAGTAAATGGTAACTGCCATTTTTTTCTTTTTAAAATCTCATTCATGTTTCACACATACTTATTAAACACGAATGAGATTTTAAAAAGAAAAAAATGAATGAACAGAATATGCCATTTGTCATATTTATTTCATTCATTTTTTTTTTTTGGGGATTTAGGTGGGTGGCTCAGTTGATTGTGTGAGAGATGCACTAATCCAGATTATCTTAAGACTCAGAGATGATGTACTGAGAGAAAGGGATACTGGCCATAATCCTTCAATAGGTGCTGAATCCTTGTACCCAGGTAGTGCTGGTCTTTCATTGCCATCTATGATGCATTCAGTTCCTCCTGTTGCTGCTCCGATGGTTTATGATCATAGGGCTGAAAGTGGAGCTGGCCTGGGCATGCTTTCTTCAAGCAGTCTTTATGGTGGATATGGATCTTTGTCGGTATGTCGCATTTTTTCTTGCTGTATGGTCATAATAATATTTTGATAATTTTTTGCTGGTATATTATGATATATTTTTCTCTTTTTCTAATACTAAATGCTAATAAACAGCTTTCAGTCTTTTTTTTCATTACATGTCTTTTCCATTTTTAGTTTCAAATAGTGTCACTAATATTTTTTCTCTTTTTGTTTGATTGTATGTAATAGATGGGGGATAATGGCTATGGATCTATGTCCTCGTATGCCACCAAGCTGTATGGCGGGTTAGTATACATAATCTACATAACAAGATTTTGGATAAACTCAATTTTTGTAAAACTGGGTATGCAGTCGAGTGATTTATATTTGGATGCCCATATCTTAAAAGTAATATTTTGTTATGAACATTTCCAATCCTATGTAAAAACAACTCTTACTTTCACCAAAACCATGGTTTGAGAATGAGATTCCATTGACATCCCCAACTGGACTTTTGCCTAACATGTTGAATTGAGAATGAAGCGTTTCCTAATCGTGGCTTGTACAATTGTAGTCTCTAAACTCTAAAGTCTAATCTTGGATTTGGGCCTAATCAATCATGCACTTGATCTCTGATTTTACTTTCCTCAACTTTATATTAAATTTGTTGAACTTATATTTTTGTTCTCTTATTGTGCACAGTTTGCCTCCCCCATCAACTCTGGATATGTTGATTCCTGCTAATGCTGTTGGTAAAGTGTTGGGTAAAGGAGGGGCAAATATAGCCAATATCAGGAAGGTTGGTTCACACATTCTGAATGGTTTATTCTTTTATACAGGGGGAACTAATATTTGATATGAAATTTATCTATTATTTTTATTTATCTGAAAACTTAATTTGAGGTTTGGTTCTTGCTGCTGTATAGTCATTCTTACTGTATGCTTAAAATAATTACTTTTCTTGAAAATTCCACATCATGCATTTCAGTGAGTAAAGTGGATCAATTTGAAGATATCCAATCAAAAGGAAAGGCTCTAAATGGTTTTGCTGAATATTTGGTTGTTGATTGATCCATCTAACAAACTCACCCAGTACGATAGCGCTAGGTTGTATTATTTATTTTTATGTTTTTTAAATTTAGTTCTTCGTGGTTGATTGATTTTATTGATTGCTCACTTGCATTGGTTCCATAGTCCAGTTATTTGTAGGAGGTAACGGACATCGAATTTTTTATCATATCAAGTGATTTGTCTTGGACTAAATAATTTGTGATGTAACCAATTAGGAAAAAAGAAGGTTAAGGACTTACCTAGTCTTTGATCGGCAACGTTTTTCCAGTTTTTCACATTTGCTAGGCCACAGTATCATTTTATAATCTAATGAGGTCCTTCTAAGCAAACTGCTTATGAAATGTTTTTCTTTGCTTATGCTGTTTTATCCATGAGTATACAACGTTCTATACAATGTCAAGGGCTAGATTAGTTAGTATAATCAACTTTATTCAACTTTGGTTTATGATAATTTGTTTATACTCCCATACCCCAATGCATATAGGTAAAACTATACAAACTTTGCTTCATTTCATCTATTTAATGCCTTGTTTCACACCAGATTTCAGGAGCATCAATTGAGATATCTGACAACAAATCTGCTCGTGGTGATCGTATTGCTCTTATATCAGGCACACCTGAACAAAAGCGTGCTGCTGAAAACTTGATCCAGGCTTTTATAATGGCAACCTGAATTATTGAAATTCTTTCCTGGGGTATTGAAGGTGAAAAGTTTAATTCTTGAAGTATGTTCTTGTTCCTCCTTTTTCTGTTAGGTTGGTCCTGGAGATACAATGTTCTCTAGTGTTTTTCAGCTTGACTCCTGCTTCTTCCACAACAGTGGCTAACAAGAGCGTGCCTGAGGATCCATTGCTGGTTTTTTTATGTAGAAATTATGTTCCTTTCCTTTTGTTTCCTCTGAATCTACTCTCATCTGGGTTTTATCTTAGAAATCTAGGATCTCTCTGTCCTTTCATGATGTTTGTCTTTGACTAGTGTGTAGTCATCACTATCTCCATAAATTATTCTGTGGAACCATAATTCGGTGTTTATTATGTTTCTGACGGCTCACTCTTATTCTCCTTTCTTGCTGAAAATATCTTCCCTATTGATGCAAAATGAGATGCTGGGCCTTTAGCAATCTCCGCTTTCTCATATCCTTGGTTATCCAAGTAATTTATTCAAAAGTGGGGAAGTTGCCTCATAAATTCAAACGATTTCAGAAAACCCTGGATCATTTTCTTCGCCCTAATTCTATTTCCATGTCTTGTAATTCTGTCATGCATGAGGACATTTACAGCTAGATAACATATAACCATCTTGTTGTCACACCAAACATGATGTACAAAAATGCTAGAAGCCATATTTTTTGTGGTTAAAATATTTAGACAATATAAATACAAAGTAGGAAGATGCAGCTTCTTCTTCCTTGGCATATAAAGAAAACATAAGACATCAAAAAACAAAGATCATGAGTTGACTCTTTGATGGTTGAATGGTCTCTATTACTGTCTTGATCCAACAGAATGTGAGAATTCTAGCAATTTTTTTTTTGCTTGTGCAGCACTACTCGCGCATATTATCTGAAAGGCCGCTGGGTTTTATTTCGGATCTTGTACATGCTTTCCATTTCTTATGTCTTGTGATGGATGTCACTCACAAGATAATATTTTGCTAAAAGGTGTCTCCAGTGGAATTTGAACCTCTGCACTGGAGGTAAAGTTTGTTCACATGGTGCTCAGTTTGTCAGCTGAGCCGCACCTTATGTTTGCTAGCTGTTACATTTTAATGTAGCAAGCCTTCTCTTCCAATATGATTCAGAATTGTTCATTCGAACTCCAAAATTCTATGAAGGGGGGCTATTGAATTTATACAATGATCTGATTGATCCCTTTCTGGCTAATTTGTTTTCCTCCGTGTAACATAATATTTAGTATTCCAACTAATATGGATTAGAGTTACGTGACATGGATAGCATCCTGTTCTAGTAGTGATTTCACCCAACCCAAATAATATTAAATTTATGGGCTATTGAATTTATACAATGATCTGATTGATCCCTTTCTGGCTTATTTGTTTTCCTCCGTGTAGCATAATATTTAGTATTCCAACTAAATATGGATTATAGTTACGTGACATGGATAGTATCCTGCTGTAGTAGTGATTTCACCCAACCCAAATAATATTAAATTTATGGGCAATAGCTTGGGGTTTATTATAATCAGAGGATGCAACAAGATTAAGCAATCTTATTTCAGCAACATTTCCCTTGTATCCATACTGCCATCTTGTGAAACATTCCCTCATCCAGAATACTAGTTGCAACATCAGAGTGCTCAAAACTCCTTTTCCCATTTTCAAATGTGACGGACCTTTATTCCATTCTATTTATGCAATTAACTTGATACTACTCTGGGATAATGTCAAACTTTCACTTTTCCTAGCAAATTTGAAGTACAAATTTTCTTTATTTTTTTATTATCCACCTATTGAACTCTCTCCACAATCAACTCAGCACAATTATGTTCGTTATCATATTTTTGAATCTTAAAATCAATATAATACTACGCATGTGGATCAATTCTCCCTTTGTTCTATAGCTAGCTTAGATTTCCGAAATGTACAATCCCCCATTGTTGATCCTGTACGGATAATGTCCATTCTTTTTCGCCTAAGCTTTGATTATTCTGCTAGCATTCTTATGAGTAAAGATGTCTGGTTTAGTTTGAGTTTAGTCAGGCCGTTGATTTTTAATGGATATAATTTGATAGGTTGATAATGTTCTGCACTGAGACATTTTATCTTGAAGGTTTAGTTTGATGAGTATGGTTCATTGGGGGGCTAAACGTAAGGGAAGTTAAAATATTAGAAGATCACTCTTTATATGATTTTTTACATTTATGGTGCACACTAAGTAGTTTAAGATGATGGTCCATTGTACATACAGCTTAGCTTCATGACAGTTGCTTTGATGTTTGTTGCGTATGTATTTACACTTAATTGAACTTCATCCCTTCTAATCTAGTTAGTATATGTTTGGCGCTGCAATTTCTTTGATTTTGCATATGTTTTTTTGGGCAACTGGTGTTAACCTTGATTTAATCTAATCAATTCGATGGCTCTCACAAATTATTTTTTAATATAAGCATCAATCTTTTACATAATTTGTGATATTAACTTTCAAATTAACAAAAAATCAAATTAAAATCTTTGTATAGCATATTTTCCTCTATTCCATGATACTTAAAAGTGACAATCATATTAAATATTATTGTACGCCGCTTCATAGTGGTCGGAAAGCTAGTGTGATAGTTAAATTTTTTATTTGGTGTGGGTACTAGTTCCCCCGTTTGTTCATTATTTTTCACTAGCAAAATTGTACCCTTATAACTTATTGAAAGATTGATTTTTTTTTATATATAAAAATTGAGGTATATTTATTAAAACACGATCACGAAATTATGTTACAGTTTGAATGGCCGTGAACACTTTATGGCTGTTATTACTCATCATGATGGAGAAATATAAATTGTGAATTTATGGAATACCATCTACTCAAGCAATTCGAGTTTAAACATGTAAATAACGCCATAGAGATGTTTACACTGATTTTGTTTTTAAATTTTAATATTATTAATGGCGTTAATGTGAAAGAGAGATTGGTTTGTAAGCAACAAGGGTAAAAGTGAAAATTAAAACGATATAAAAACGTTTAAAATTTGCTAAATGTGATTAGATGGACAGAGAAAGAGACAAACTATGGGGAGATGTGATTTGATTACAACTGAACTTGGTTCTATCCGTTTTAACGTGTCGGTCGCATAACATTTACTTTAGTTTTTTTTATAATGGTCATATAGAGAAGTATGGAATAAATTGTATTAGAAGAAAAATATTTGTTTTGTGTATGTTTAAGATTTTTAATAAAAATTTATTGTTATTTTTTATAGAAATAATTTTGTATCAATATTATAATTAAAAAAATATAAAAATAAGTCTAGAAGTATGTAACTTATGTTGAAATTGGGAACCACTGGTTAGAACCAGTTAAATGATTATTATTTTTGCACCACTTTTTTTTCCTGATCACATCATTGTTTTTTGTAATTATTATTTTGAAATTACTCTATCTAGACTAACAGTGTAGCAGTGTTTCCTCTAATACGTATTAAATATTCTTTTCGAAATTTAATTTAGGATGTTTTGTATTATTTTCAAAATTACAATTTTGGAAGTGTTTTACAAACCATTCTGGAATTGTTAGAGTCAATATTTCTGTTAAATTTTTTAATTTAGAATATATTGAACATATTTTTAAAATGGTTGTAAATGTTCTTCAAAATTAAAATTCATAAAAAGCAAAACAAATTTTTTGTTATTAATATATAAAATATTCCCGACTTAAAATTTCCGGAAAAGTGAAAATTTTCATTGTATCAATAGTTCGGGAAAGTGGAAATCCAACATAGAAACCAATTTGCAGTAGTAGGCTGTCAAGTGTATGATTTTGTACGTCGGTGTACGCAACCTGATGGCCGTGGAGATGGAACTATGCAATAAAAAATGAATGCTATGGAATGAAAATATAGAAATATAATATCAAGAGTGGGTTTTCTACATATAATAATAATAACTATAAATTATCAAATGGAAATTGATTTTTTTATGCTTCCAAATTCATTTTTTCAGTACAACATTTTTAACAAAATATTATAAAAAAGATAGAAAGTGAATCGATCGACAGTGTACCGTGGTGATTGTTGGGTGTGTATTTATTTTGATTATCCAAATCCAATATTGGAATTGGAGTATGGAGGTGGGAACGAAGATCCAGATATGAAAAATTATTGTCATTATCCAATAGTAACATGTGGGAGTTCGAGGCCGTTGATAAGCTTTGAATGTTGGGCGAAAACGACACTCACCGCTGACGCATCATAATCTTCCCTCCCTCCTTTCACTTCTTCAAATATGGAAATAGTTTATAGAATTTATTTTTTTATCAAAACAGTTTAACATTATCATTTAATTATAATTAAATTACTGTGTAATTTATTTTACACTATTATTTACTTATTTTAAAAATATTGTTAGTATAGTTTTATTGGTATAGACTAACAATTTTTTTATTAATTAAACGTATAGTTTTTTTTTAACGACAGTGCATAGGCATGAAATACTAAAAATTATAAATAAAGATATATTGATACTGCATTTTTTTTCTTTTTAATATAAAATGTTAATTTAATAATCATTCAATAATTTTACATTGTAATCTAATTATAAATTAATATTAAATAATGGCGTAAAATTTTCTACAATTTCATCTTATAACCATTTTTTCTTTATTTAATAGATTAAAGCATGTTGAGTGACAATTATTAAAAGATACTACTTTCATAGTTTCATTACATGTTACATTCGCTTTATTCCTGAAAAATAAAAAATTTGAGGAACATTTGTCTCTCATCAATGGCTGCCACAAGACCGGTGCAATGTTTGTTACGAAGGGTTTGCAGGGGAAGTAGGACTATTGGGGTTGCCACAGAAGTTGATGCTTCTTCTTCTTCTTCTTCTCAGAAAATCATCGACAAGGAATATGAACACAGTGCTCACAAGTACGTTTCTCTTTCTTTCCTTCTCAACCCACCCCATCTGTTGCTACGCCCCAAAGACAAGATTTTGATATCTTGGTTGTCTTAGTTTGTCTAGACTCTAAATTTTCATGTTCAAATCTGATGTTGTTGTCCCACTTGGATCAGGATAAACTTTGGTTAGTTGAATGAATGATTTAAGCTTTTGAATCATTCATTGGAATATTTGAATTGTATAAATAAAAAAGAAAACATAAAACTAATCATGAGTAGTAGTAAGCTGAAAGTGCCTTCCAAAATCGGTACTTTAATGTAATCATGTTGTTTATTCTGTTTTTTCATCACCTAAACATAAAAAAATACCAGCAGCACTCTGCCAATTTAGCAAAAATTATGTTTTTTTTTTCAAGTTTCTTTATGTCTGGAGCTTCCTCAAATCACTCTGAATTGTAAATAATCACAGTTGGTTTCTTCTGAGAATTTTACAAATAAAAGCATGGTGGGGATTTGCTATTTTCTGGCTGTCAGCTTATCTGGTTGGTGTTAAACATAGCTTCTTTTGGTTACTTACTTAGGTGGCTTCTCTTTTCACACTTTTCTTTTTGTATTGATTGTTAATTGTTAATGAGTTTAATTACTTGATTTTGGTCAAATATTGAAATGATCTTTCCTGTCTCAAATGCAGCTACCATCCTCTTCCGATTGTATTTTCTCAAGCAAAGGGAACCTCTGTTTGGGATCCAGAGGGAAACAAATATCTTGATTTTCTATCGGGTTACTCTGCTGTGAATCAGGTAAAATTGACTGGATCTTGGTAATTCCCAATGCTCTAGATCTGCATTTTTTCTTCAGAATGGTGCCCTAATGAATAATGATGCTTATATACATTTCTTTTGTTTCCTTTGTAGAGTGAGTTTATTACTGTGGCCAGATCCCTTCTACTGTTGCTACTACTTTTCCTTTTGTTATTCCTTGATTTTCGGGAAAACAAATGGCATCTAAGTTCTAATAATCTAAGTGCTTTTCATTTTGCCTTAGGGACACTGCCATCCTAAAATTCTGAAAGCATTACAAGAACAGGCAGAAAGGCTGACTGTGAGCTCTCGAGCCTTCTACAATGATCGCTTCCCAGTCTTTGCTGAGTATGTGACAAACATGTTTGGTTATGATATGGTACTTCCTATGAATACTGGTGCTGAAGGTGTGGAAACAGCACTGAAGTTAGCACGAAAGTGGGGTTACGAAAAGAAAAGAATTCCCAAAGATGAGGTATAAGTATGAGAATGAACCATGCTAATAGTTGTAATATCATGATATGTTACAATTTTGCAAAATTTTGAGGTCCAACTAAATATTTGCTTAATATGGGCCTTTGGTAGTGATTCAACAATCATAATTATTTTTAATGTTAACTTGTTCTCAAAAACCTATAATTCACATGTTCTGTGTACTATAACAGTATAGATGTTTTCAAATATGTTTACCATTTGAGGCCATGTTGTAGGTTGTGTAGCTTAAAATAGATAAACAGAGGGGTCCAACTCACAAAGCTTTGACCAATGATATGGAAAATACAATTTAGAATACATTAAATTGAACCCAGAATACTTGACAAATCTAATTACCTATAATTTTTTTTCTTCTCTGGGGAACACTTAAGCATCTGTTGACGTGAACTTTGACAACACTTGAAGGATTACATTTTAAGTACGACTGAGGCATTAGGTGACATATTCTTATGAAAGATTTTGCAAACTAGATGCATCTGAGATGTGTAATTCTTTACGGTTAATGAAACATATGGTATTCTTCCAGTACCAAGAGAAAATTTGAAAATTTATTATATCATCCTCTTTTCTGTTTTATATGATTTAGGAAGTTTAACAGTTTATATTTATTTATTTATATATTTTTCTACTTTTTGTTGTCTGGTAATAATTTCAATAATTTACCATTAAATTTTACAGCCTGAAAATTATTTTGCTATACTTGAGCACAAGCATCTGTCCTTTGTTGCTAATTCTATTTTGATTGTTCTTTTTATGAGAATCAATTTAGTTGTTTTTTCATATGAATCTTATTACTCACGGACACTTGTTCCAGGCTATTATTGTCTCATGTTGTGGCTGCTTCCATGGTCGGACACTAGGTGTCATATCTTTGAGCTGTGACAATGACGCTACCCGTGGTTTTGGTCCTTTATTACCTGGCAATCTTAAAGTTGATTTTGGTGATGCAGAAGCCCTTGAACAAATTTTTAAAGGTTCTGCACTGTGCCACCGTATACTTTTTACTTCTCATCAGTAGTTTGCTTTATCACCGCAGATCTTTGAAGTTTACTATTTAAATGTTCTCTATGAACTGCAGAAAAAGGAGAACATATAGCTGCATTTATTTTAGAACCTGTCCAAGGTGAAGCCGGGGTAAGTTTTATGGAAGTGCATATTTAATGAGCTTGCCAACACTTGTGTTGATTGAATTGAGATGCTATGGCAGTTGCTATTTACCCCTCTCTTTCTCTCTCTCTCTCTCTCTCTCTTTCTCTAATCGGTTTACTGATATTAGTAGTTACAGAAAAGACTGATGATGTATGTTTTCAGTCAGAATTTTTTTCCTTGTTGCATGTTTTAGTAAAATACATAATGCATGTCTAGAATGGAAAATTTCTATGGCAATTTTGACATTTCCATTTACATGAAGAATAAATCAGAAGCACGCCACAAATTCTTTATTCAATGAAGTCATGTTTTAAACATAATCTACCAATGTTTAGAAATTCTATTGCTCACAATACCACATAGAAAATAATGCACTGTTTTGGACAATCTGCGCTCCTTTTATTGTATGTTTTGTTCCATTCATGCAATGTTTTTTAAATTGGGGAACAAAATTTGTGGAAAAAAAAAATTGGGGGCAAAATTCGCAACATTGTGAAAACTTTGGCGGCAAAAAGTGCAATCAAGCTTCTTTTTTTTTTTCTTTCATTTTATTAATCTGCCAACTGGTTTTGATCAGCAAAAAGTATTTTTGTATTGCTTGTTCAAATTCTTTGAATTTGCTTTTTAAAAGGAAAACTTCTCCGGTACCCTTGTATATCTCACTCATCCTCTAGGATGGCTATAACATTCAGTAGACCTTTTTTTATTATGTTTTTTCTTCTCTACATTCTTTTAACATATGATATTTTTTGTTTAAAGGTGATATTTCCTCCAGATGGTTATTTAAAAGCTGTTAGAGATCTTTGCTCCAAATATAATGTCTTGATGATTGCTGATGAAATTCAAACTGGGTTAGCAAGAACAGGGAAGATGCTGGCTTGTGAGTGGGAAGAAGTTCGCCCAGATGTTCTGGTTAGCAATCATCTTTACTTCTTGTGTGCTTTATATGTCTAGATTCATTTCCCAAACAATGATATAAACATTACCTGTCATCACAGGGTTAACAAAATCTATAGGCAACTCTTTAGACAATATAAATTGTCATTGCACTTTGCAAGTATGCAGTTGTATTTTGATGCATTTGACTACCTTCCACTTGAAAGACTTGACTACCCAGCTTTGTGTTTTCTTTCAAGAAAATGAGAAATTTACTACCTATCCTGCAAAGTGAAAACTCTTTCTTTGTCACCTTTTTTAAGGTTCTATCTCCTTTCTATACTACCATCCGTAACTGTTTTTAACTGTCTCTTTACTCAGATACTAGGGAAAGCATTGGGTGGAGGAGTTATACCAGTTAGTACAGTTCTTGCAGACAAAGATGTGATGCTTTGTATACAACCTGGACAGCATGGAAGGTTTCAATTTATTATAACTTATAATTTATTTTAGTCTTCTCCTTTTGTTTAGTCTTTGTTTCCTATAGTTGTCAAACTTCTAGATTATGATGGGCATCTGTTTTCATCCTTAAAGCCCTTTATTAGTCAGATCATGCGAAGAGACAGAACTCTCCCTTCTGTTGGAACCTGAAATCTTATAATATATAGATTGTTTTATTTGGGTTAGGGATGTTAGTTCTGTTCAAGTTGATAGGATCATGAGACAAAATTAGATTAGACTACTTCATTTGCAGAAGCTATGTGTGAACAGAACCATTCATATTTCCAAAGAGAAATAATTGACTGAGATAAGAATTTTAATGCATCGTAAATTCCCATAAGCAATACTTTGAAGTTTGTAGCTGATGATACTTACGAACACTGGCTTGGTTATCCATATTGTGCTTATATGGGCTTATAAGTTATAACTTCTAACGGTAGGAAGTATGTGAAAATTAAGATAGATATTGTTAGAATATCGGGATTACTATTTTGGTAGGATTCTTATTATGTTCCATTGCAAAGTCATTATGGATGTAGATACCAATGTTCAGTCCAGGAACTGTAGCATCACCAGCACATTAAACAGTCGGCTATTAAGGATGGTAAAATCATTTCCTATTTGATTAAACTGAATCCCCCAGGTTAACGAGCCAATTCAGCAGCCCTCTGTTTTCTTATTAAACTGAATTCTTCATTTAAGAACTTTCAATTGCTATTTTATTTTTAAAATTTTGCCATCCTTTGAGTACCCAAGAAATTTTGCTTTTAGTTTTGCATTCATTTCTTGTTTATGTAATTAGCCATTCATTTATTTCGTTTATTAGTGCTGAAGCTTTCTTCTTCTCTGTTATTGTTTACAGTACCTTTGGTGGAAATCCAATGGCCAGTGCAGTTGCAATTGCCTCACTAGAAGTAATAAAAAATGAGAGACTCGTTGAGAGGTATCAAATGCATTGCCAATACATATTATAATATAGACTTAAATACAAGTCTCGACAAGTATATTTTATTCATTTCATCAGGCATCATCAGCATGTAATAAAAGCTTCAATGCTAAGGCCTGGGATATGTTAGTTGAATAACTGTATAAAATATAATCTTATTCTTATTTTGGGGTAAATGTGTTTATTGATGATTGAGAATTAGTCTCCATGCTTCTTGTGATTTTCAAAGAATTTTACAAATAAATCCCAGTAACTTTAATCAAATCCTGTTGTGCATTTTTTTTTTTTGGGTCATGAAATCCTATCATGTCTAAAGTATCATTTTAGGATGTCCTGTGTTAGGGACTTCTATTCATCCATTATCTTGAAACAGTACCTATTTTTATTTCAGATCGTATTTCTCACCCTTCCCCAAAAATAACCACAACTCTTCAGACCTGGCTTGATCATTTATTTGTATTTTCGTTCTGTGCATTTTCTAATTTCACCCCATTTACAAGTTTCAGACCATGTTTAGAAAGCTTCATGAGAACATGGTGTTATATATATTTTTTTAATCACATAAGTTACAACTGTGTCTGCGTGCAAAAAAGAATGAATGTTCATTGAAGACACTAAATAATGCAACAAGTTTTGGAGGTTCCAAGGTAAAACTTATTTGCTAAGAAAATTTAAATGTAGGGAATTAATAGTTCTTTCTAAGCTCTTTAACTTTCTACTCAGTCCCCCCCTCAAAACTTGAGTTACAGAGCTTATGTTCATCAATTTATGTTCTAAAATTTTTTATTTGGCTTTTCACTGAGTGTTTTTTCTAGCTGTGTTGACTTGAATTCAAACTTTAAATTTTCCAAGTTTCAGTAAATGCTTTATTAATCTGGTTCAGTTATTCTTTCTACTGTGAATTTCTCTCTTTGAGAATTAATATATAAAATCTGCAAATGATGTATTACTATTGAACAGATCTGCCCAAATGGGAGAGTTGCTTACTCGTCAGCTGCTTAAGATTCAGCAGCGATACCCAGACTACGTGAGGGAGGTACGGGGAAGAGGATTGTTCATTGGAGTGGAGTTTAACAGCAAAAAATTGTTCCCAGTATCAGGCTATGAACTATGCAAAAAATTGAAGTATAGAGGAGTCCTTGCCAAGCCAACACATGATGCAATTATCCGCTTTACTCCCCCACTTTGCATAAGGTAATTATGAAAACAAGAAGAATTGTCTTTATATCAAGTTATCATTATAGTATGTTAAAGTTCTGCGTCTTGGAAATTATTAGTTCATATTAGAATAATTATTGGAAATGAAAACTGGATTACAGTGTAGTCCAAATATTACTGAAGCCAAACTATGATCAATAAATAACAGAAAGACACACGGCAAAGCATAAATGGGAAAAAAAAATCTGCTGCAAGTAAAGAAAAATTGGATTAATAGATGGTTAAATTAGGAGTGTCCATGTTGTACACAAGCCAAACTATGATTATTAAGTTATTTTCTGCTGATTCAGGCATGGGACTATATTTTAAATTTGTTGAACAGTTGAAGTATAGTTTTGTGTCACCACATCCCATCATTAGTTCTTTATATTTTCAAATTTCATCAAGCAGAACCATGTTTTTGTGATTTTCTTCTATCTTTGTTGTTACAAGTTTCATGATTTCTTGATAATTCTTGGTTTTTGCTATAAGAATTGGAACTTTCCCAAGTAGGAGTACATTATATACTCACCGTAGTGTTTGAGGAATATTTTAACAAGCTACACCTTTGGGAGTACTCGGACTAATCTCAATTTATAACTTATGAACTTATTCCTTTTAAAAAACAAGTGAGAGTATGCGTATGTGTTGTGTCAGTATTAAATTGGCCTATTGATCCATCATAAAGTCATAAACTAATGTGGAAATTTTAAGGCTGAAAGTCCCGAAATGACCTGGTCCAATAGGAAAATCCCAATTCATTGAGCCTTTCAATACAATCAAATAGAAAGCCCCAAAGGGCACCATATTCTATTTATGTCCATACTTTTAAGATATATCTTTCTCTTACTACCTAAAAACTAACACAAGCATATTCATTACTCTAGTTATGTTTATGAAGATTATTTATGATATTTGGTGTTTAGAACAAAGATAGATTACTGGGAATGGTAGATACTAGATAATCTCCTTTCCTCCCAAAGGCTCATGAAGTAGGACTACCTAGTGTCTTTGAATTGTCCATTGCAAGTGTCTTTGGTATGTTGTTCTAGGATGTGACCTAAAGTAATGTTTGCAGTGTGGATGAGATCCAACAAGGTTCCAAGGCACTGGCTGATGTTCTGGAAATTGATCTACCAAAGTTGCAGAAGACAAAGCCAAAAGATGCTGCTCCAGTTGGCACTAGTGCATGTGATCGTTGTGGTAGAGTCTTGTATTAACCATATAAAGAAGAATGTTACTCCTTATACATGAACAGCTGGAAACTATGTTCCAATATTCCATATATCATCATAATATAAGTCCATGATATATGTGATAGTTAGCTGTATAAATAAATATATAGGAGTTATTGGACTCACTGTATAACTTTGAATGATTAATTTGCGATATAAGATATATGATTTTATTATGGCTAGAACAAAGTTTTCTAGACTTGCCATTCCATCTACTTTATTCGCATCAATATGTGTTGTTATTTGTTACATCATGGTAAGTCTTTATTTATTCTCCAGATCTTATGCTAAGTTTTGTTCTTCAAAAAGGAAGACATCTTAGCTAATCCTATGTTTGGAATAAGAGAAAGAGAATGGAAAGAAAAGAAAAAAATTTAAAATTTGAATTGAAAGAAAAATGAAAGGAAAAAAAAAATTCAAATTTTTATTTCTATAAATTAATTTTTTTTTCTATCTATTTTCTCTTAATTCAAAAAAAAAATTATATCATTATCGGTATTTTCTTTTTTCTTTATTTTCTTTCCTTCCTATCAAACATAATGTAAGTGTAGCTATTCTTGAAGCTGAGTTTCTGTCCACAATAATATTTCGGAATCTCAGTCTCCAAGCAAATTTCGTTACTTTTAAGAATACCCCACATATTCAACTGCGTGAGCTGACCATACCCCTATATCTAAAATGAGAAGAAATAAGCAGCTTATGGTACAATAGATAAGTGACACGTAACCAAACTCACTATCCCGATATGGAATAACGTGTAAAGGATCAGGCTAGCCAGTAGTCTGATTATCATTTTTAATAATAATTTAAGTTCTCGTTCTTAATCTGCCAAAATTTTAGGATGATCTTTTTGGGTTTTGGAGTTAGCAGAATTTGTGTTAATCCATCATTGTAGATTGATTAATTTTTAATTCATAAAAACTTAAAATGCAAAGATTTTCTTCATGCAAAAAAAAAGTTAGAAAACCATTTCTTTCAATAGAAATGTTATGTGCATAATAAATTTTACTGTTAGGAGAAAAAAAATGTAATAAATAATGTGATAAAAAAAAGATAAAAACAGTCTGTTATTGTACATAATATATTCTACAAAACTACAAATAACATCTTTTTGGCTGTTGCTGTTTGCGTCCCCCCTTTATAGACATGAAATATAAATATGCTCTCCTTGATTGATTTTTTGTTTGGGAGGATGATTAATATGAGCAATGAGCATAAGTATCATCAATTCCTCGGTACAGAAGTTTGACACCTTTTTGAAAAGAAATATCTTTTGTTTTCTGATTACCGAATATATTTTGCTGAAAAAACCGTCTAAATAAAATAAACGCCAAAAAACAGGCATTGTTTGTTTAGAAATTTAGTGTGCTGATGGACAGCTCTTTTCTCTATTTATAGTATAGACAATAATATCAAAATAATTGCAGAAAGTAAAAGAATATCTTGAATCAAGTAGCTTTTACATTTCTCCATAAACACACAATGATCTCGAAAGCATAGATCAATATATATTTATCCAAATACTGAATGTAATTGAATGACTTCAAATAATCCAACAAGAAATACCAACACTTGATGACAACGCCATCTCATCCCTTTGGGCAAAAGCAAGCTTTAAGTCCTACAGACCAAGGACACCAAAGGACAAAAGAGAATTCATTTTAGTAACACGAGTATTAAAACTTGTAATGTTTAGAAATATGAACACTGAGCGATTCCAAAATTCACATTATACATTTTATTATTATTATTATCAATTCCACCCAACTTAAACCAATTAATGACTTGTGAATCGATGTCTATTCACAAGTTCAATTTAAAAATACTGGACTAGAGAATTTAAGAACATGCACGAGAAAGCAACAAAACAAGGTGACTAGAAATATCAATAAGTTCTTTCTTCATTTCACTTACATTACCATCTCACAAAGCCTCTGCCCTTTGTATATATCTTAAATTATACTAGACGGGTGAATATGATTATTTCAAAACTGACTGCCTACATTGACTAGTGAATAAAGAAAGCCATCTTTACGCCTATATTGAATTTGGTTTCATTTACAAAAAGACTTTTCACCTAGGTTTATATAGCAGCCATACTCCATATAGCGTTTCATAAAGCTCCATTGAACTTGCACAATAGAGTTTGCTATGAGCACTAACCTCTTCAGGAACAGCCCCTATAATTTTTTGCTAACCCTTGAAAGGCACTCAGTAGGGCAGGGCCTCATAAAAAGAGGTTTTTTGAGAAGGATTTACATGTGGGAAGAATGCTGACAGTATTTGAACATAAACAGCAAAGCTATTGACTAATCTACAACTCAATTATGTACCAAACTACCAATTCAATAGGAAAGATTACTTATTTGATCCGTGTAGTTGCACAAATTTTACCTTTAAATCCTTATTACACTTAAAAATCATCATTTTCAGTTCATGTAAAAGCACTTTCAGATTCCTTTTGGTCTCTATTGATACAAAATGACAAAAACTAAAAGATAAAAATTTATGTAATGAAAAAGATCAAGAGATGGTTTTTAAGTGTGAGGACTAACCTGATAAAGTTTATGTAAATGTAACAACTAAATGAGTAATTTTTCCAATTCAATATTTGAGTGATCCTGCCTCTTAATTATTTTTCTTTCTAAAAACTACAACGATAATAGCCTACATAGCATCAAAAAACATGTTAAAGAATAAGTGTCTTCCAGTTTCTGCCTCTCAATATTTTAACTATATTAGACTTTTCCCTCAACATGAAAGAACCCTAATGCAAGAGGAACTGTCATGTCATATAACATGCGTGTTTTCCTTTTCTACTGAGGTAAACAGTGCCCAATATAACTCACAGCCCAAATTATGATATACTACTTTATATTACGATATACTACTTTATCTTAAATTAAAGATATGAGACAGCCATCAACTAAAAATAACCAAATCATACAAAAAGGAACTTAAGTTGATAGTGCAACTGTCAAGAATGATGGGAATAGAAGTAATCAAGAAAAGTGAAGGCCAAGATTTCCAGAGTAAATTGGACGCTTTCCTAATTACCTTAGTATGGCTAAATGATTTTCTTGTAGGATGTGGCAATAATTAGTATAGTTTAAGAGTTACGTTCTAATTAATATATAGTACATATTAAAGTCCATCTATTTTAACTCCTATGTAGTAAGACATGTTCCCATTATGAGGCAAGTAGAAATTTTTCAAAGAGAAATTTTCTGAAAAAAAAATGAAGGCTTCCTTCTTCAATCTTTTTTTTTTTTTCGTGAGAATTGAAGGCTTCCTTCTAGTACTTGTTAACTCTTTGAGAGATGTTTTTATAGAGACTTATTTGAACTTTATTTTTCTTAAATAGATCGTATAACTTGTTCATTACTACACCAAACCCTTGTTAGTTATTGGTACGTGTCATGTTTTATTATTGGTCAGTGTACTATATGATCTGCTTTTTTGTCTAGGATCCAAACATTTAAACATCACATTGGACAACCAACTAACTAGGTTTCAGCTGATTAGGATTTATTATAATGGGTAAGGTTCTTCCTATCAAGTAGGATCATTAATTAAATTATAATTGTCTCATATCAAATGATTTATGCATTTAATAGAAAAGTTTCATGAGAAATTTTCTAAAGAGAAAATGAAAGTTTCCTTCTATTTGTTAACTCTTAAATGTTTGGATAAATTTCTTTTTATAAATACTTATAGAATAAATTAAGAAGAAATAGTGAATTGAGCTTCTTCCATAACTTAAAATTAACTTACCACCTCAGCTTTTCAAAAGTTAGATATAAGTTAAAATACAAGTCAATTTTAAGTTATTAAAAAACTTCAATTCATTTTATTTTTATATATATTTTTATATTAGTACTTATGAAAAAATTATCCAAACAGGACATAGATTTATTTGAACTTTATGTTTCTTAAATAAATCGTATGACTTTCTCTCCAAAAAATAGTATGATTTGTTCATCACTACATCGAACCCTTATTTGTGTACTCATGTCAAGTTCTATTCGTGGCCCATGTACTATTGTTTTCAAAATAAATTATATGATCTGCTTTTTTGTAAGGATCCAAACATTTAAGCATCACATTAGACATCCAACTAACTTGATTTGAGCAGCAAACAATTATTATAAGGCATAAAGTTCTTCCAACCAATGAAGACCATCAAATTAAAACAGTCTCATAGTAGTATCAATTAGAATACCCATATCACCTGTTTAAAAGAATTAATGCTCAAATCCTAAAATATTAGTAATAATTATGGGGAGGACCTTTTTATCATAAAATACTAAAAATGTTAGCCCTAATATGCTTGAGAAGATACCCTACTCAAGTTTAAAAGTCTAGACAAGATATGCAAAACTAAGCTAACAAATAAAGCGGCATAATCATTTTATATTAAAAATTACTCAAATCTACGCGACACAATATTATTATTTTTATTCAAAATGATTATGTGCTAATAGATTATTATTATAGTTTATATAACTCGGAAAGAGCAAGTCCATCTAAAAATTTTCATTTACAGAAAACTGAGTATTTTCAACATTTGAAAGTGAAAGGATGGTTTTTCTTCGATGCTCTTCTCAATAAATTGAAGCTCCCAAACAAGATTCCATGGTCGGTGTGCAGTTTCTCTTTTGCTTAAATATTGGGTCATTAGTTTAAAGTAAAACATGCATGTACTTTAGAGAGAAAAAAAATTGAAAGTAATATTATTAATTGAAAATTCCAGGAAGTAAAATTAACTACATAATACTTGTATTTTTATAATAATCTCAGCAAAGTGTTTTAATCATCACTTATAGTTTTCAACTTTAAATAGAGAAAGGAAATTAGAATTTTTCATAAACCATCCAAAACTCTTGCAGTCTTGCTTATGTATTTTATTTTAAGTTTTTCCAAATTTGGGGATATTTGAGGGTAATTTTCGATAAAGTTAAATCAAGAGAGTGCTGCAAACACTCTTCATATTTAATATTTTACAAATATCAAAAGCATATTTTCACCCAAATGAAAAAAAAATATTAAAAGATTTTATGAGAAGATCCAAAATTATTCTTAAAAAAATTGAGTTATTAATTTCTTCTTGGGTGTGAATCTGTGCTCAATAATATTTTTTTCCATCAGCTCATAAATTCAAACTGTTTGTTATGTCACAATGGAAAAAAATGCATATAAAAATAGAATTCCTCTTTCAATATTTCCTAAGCTGAGTCGTGTCAGGAGTGAAGAAGTTTCTGACTACGTGCATGGACCTTTCAACACATGAAAAAGTCCACCCCAAGTGTGGTTAAAATCCTAGCTATCCTCAACCTAGGCAATGAGCCAATGAGGATCGTGTCATGTGGTGTACAGCATGAGCTTAATTGGAGTAATTGGGATTGTAAAGTCATTTTTAGGCTTTGGGCCAAAGCATAATTAACATTGCCCCCACTCATCAGTGCCACACATGGTATATGCCACACAAAAGCTTACACCTGACATGCTGTAGAGGAGGGAACCAATGAGAGCACAAACAAGGAGACAACCAGCCGATAGATACCCAATATATTCACGGCAACCCATATAGGAATCCACAAAAAAAGACAACACAAACAACACAACGGATAGCATAACCGGTACCATAAACTTATGCCCAATGGCCAACTTGTTCATCATTACCTAGAAGCCAAGCGGCTCATGGTATTGCACACAACACACCACATCAATCCAAAAACAACACCATCCAAATAAGCAATACTAACTACACACCATCAAATAATTAATGTCACGCATTTCCACGTAATGCATTAATTGGACACTTAGACTTACGTGATTGGTTGTGTATAAAGCTTACTACGTGTTAGGTACTGTCTATACAAGTAGGATTATTTTTCTTTTACCAACGCCGAAGGATCTCATTGGGGAAGAAGAAGATTAAGGGGCAACACATCAAACAACCAAAATGGAGTGCAATGTACTATCGCACATTAAAGCCAAACATAAAAGAAACAGCTAGCTATAAATTTCAGGACTTTATCTAACTTGTGTTTTTCCGACACATGTTTTCTTATTAAGTTAAAGCAATATGATATTATGAGTTACTCTAAAAAAATTCGTTTTGGGTCTACTTCTATATACTATATCTCTTGTTAATATGAGATTTAAACATTTATTGATAAACTTTAACTAATAACAAGAGAAATTCTATGATATCATCAAATTTTTCAAAAAATTTAAGGGCTTTAGTTCTGTACGTTATTGAGAAAATACTCTCACCTTTTTCTTTTTGTCCTTTGATGTGCCCAAACTCATAAATATTGGCAAAAAATTCAACTATACTAAAACCCTCAAATTTATAATCATAGTAACTCAGGTAATAAAGTGTGTTAGAATGAATTAGACAATGTTTTGCCATTCCAAATGAAAGGATTTAAAAGAGAAAAGATAGTAAAAAGATCGATGAAGATAGTCTTACCAGGAGGAAAATGGAGCAATCCAAAAGTCAGTTCTTGGCTTTCCCCTTCTGGTCAGAATGGCCATAGTAAAGTTGCAAGCGGCTGCCATCAAAAACAGAGGAGAACTGATGCTGGTGATGGTTGTTGTTGTTGTTGTTGTTGTTCTCCATAGCAGGAGCAGCAACTGCAGCAGCAGAAGGAGCAGCTCCAATGAAGAAAGGTACAGTGGATCCGTCTATAGGCGAAAACCTCTGCAAGTGAGGCAGCAGAGACGGAGAATTGGACTGAAGGGTCCCCCTATTGTAACCAGCGAGGCCCGAAGACATGGTGAAGTTCAGATTGTAATCGTTCCCGCTGGGCTGATGATGATGATGAGAAGAAGCAGCAGAAGAAGTAACCACAGCTGACATAAGATGATCCGGTATGAATGACAAGTGTTGCTGCTGCAGATGAGGATCTGATGATGAGTGGTTGTGGTTATCACCACTCACATTGTTGTTGAATGCTGAAACATGATTCATTGCCTCAGGAATAGAATGTCCTAGTTGGATTTGTGCCAATGAGAACCCACTAGAAGAAGAAGAATATTGATGATGATGGTGATTGTTATTGTGTGTCGTTGTTCTAGAAGAGGAAGGCCCCAGAAAGTAGTCCATAGGTGTTGTTGATGAACACCATTGCAGTCTACCTGCTGCTTTGTTGAACATCATGTTGTTATTAGCCTCATCACACCCTTTGTTGGGATCACTGCCAGTGAGAAGCTCAGTGAAAGAAGCTGTTTGTGAAACGGGGTTCACATTGTGGATATGATGAGGAACAACAACAACATTGTGATGATGATGATGAGACTCATCATTTTTCTCTTTCTCTCTCTCTTTTTCCTTTGTTGTTCTCTCCCTTGCCCTCTCTCTAGCCTTCACACGAATATCAGACCTTGAGAGGGACAAGCCAGAACCTTTGCTTGTCTCAGAATTGCTACTACAAGCAGATTTAGACAAAGACATGTTCTGGCCATTGCCAATCTCATTATTTTCATTCTCACCATCTACTACCCCAACAGCAACATCAACAGTGTTTTCCCTCTTCTCATGATCATCACTTTGGGGGGTGTCAGGGAAATTGTTCAAAGAAGGAAGTTCAGAAATGGCATCAGAAGCAGATTTGATAAGCCATTCCACAGCTTTACTAGGTTGGTCATAACCCAAGCGATCTTGAAGGTCATAGAACTGAATGGCAGTGGTCACAGAAAGCCTAACCCTTCTATCTCTCAACCCTTTTGAAGTCATGACCTTGCTGTGCCTGTCTTTGCCACCAGATGCTCGAGAAACCCTTATGATCCTCGAAGAATTGTGGTGGTGCCAGCTGCTGCTGTGGAACCTGCTGTTCGTGCTCTCTCCATCACTGCCTCTTCTTCTTGGCAACTTACACGCCCGTGCTTGAAGAATCTCATCCTCCTCCTCCATATCACAATCATGCCTTGCACAAAACACACTTTTTTTTGTCTTTCTCTTTATGTTATGTATGTTATGTTACACTTGTGTAGAGAGAGAGAGAAAAAAGAGTGCAAGTGTGTGGGGTTGGCTACTATGTCCTTTGCATTGATGATGATGATAATTCAGAGACTGCTTTGGTTGGGTAGTGATAAAAAGGCCTTTTTCATGCTATGATATATCACGGTCCAAATCAGGAGGCCCTTGTTTAGCTATTTGCAGTTTCAAAAGCAGAACACTGAACTAGGTTTCAGACTCAGCACCCTCTCAGTCACCCTTCCTACAAAATCACACCCAGCTACTACCATTAACAACCAAATAATTTTCTATTAATTAATTATTACCATTCAAATTCCAAAAAAATAAAATATTAAAATTTAAAATATAAAAAAAAAATCAAAAATTTCATACACTTCTCAGATTCAATAGTAGTAAGTACACAGTAGATAAGATCTGACTGTGTCTACTGTCTAGCATAGTTTGTATATAGCACATTAAAAACCGAATATACTTTATGAAAAAACAAGGATTGGAGAAAAGGTTGAATTGAAATGTGTCCCTTAGTACAACCTTACAAACTGTCATTAATAATAAGTCTTTACTAACCTAAGAAAACAAACATATATTTTAGTTTCGGGAAAATGTTAAGCATTATAAAGAAGTATTTACTATATTTTATAAGAAAAATATTATTTTCACAACAATTCATTTAACATTTTTTTGCAAAATGAGAAAAATATAAAATTTAATAAATGATAAGATAGATAAAAGTAAACACCCAAAATATTATTATACAAAATATTGTATGAGTTGTTATATAAAATATAAATGACACAATTTTTTTTATTTTTGACGTAATTAATTAATACTTTTTATAGATACTTATAAATTAGCCCTTTATGTTAATGCAAATTGCTAAGGTAATTGTTCATTTTTAATTCAACTCATTTTTTTTCCTTTTACGTGTATGGGTAAAATAAAACTACCGCTTTGTTAGTTATACTGGCAAGTCAGATAATTTTATTTCTCAAGATACATCAATTATATATATAATTCGCAACACAGATAACTTGTAAAAATTGCAAAACCAACACTAAATAACATGCAGAAAAAAGCTTTCTGAAAAATCTCAAAGGACATAAAGGAGTTGCTATTACGTACCAGAGGATGAAAATATGAGACAACTGTGGCTTCCTTCAACGTGGTTGCAAAGTCATGTAGAAAGGTCCAACATTTGGCGCCAAATTGACTGGGAAATTTTCAAGGATGATATGTGGCTCTAAATAAGCCCTTTGATTATGGAAGGGTGCAGATTCTCTCAACTTCAGGCACTGCAAGGTTCACTAATAAAAAAGCACTATTTCTGAAATGCTCAATAGTCTTAATTAAATAAAAATATTAAAAATAAAATTTGGAGTCTCATTAGTTTGAACAATGTTGGCTCAGATTCCGTGACAGGTGTTAAGGTCTTAATCAAAGACAAAAAAAAATAATGAAAAAAAACCCAGGTGTTAAGCTTACAGATCTGTGTCCCTAGAGTTCCCTTATTATTTGAAACAAAACTAAAAAACACAACAAACCCGAACTTAAACATTTTAGCTCGTTAAAAGACAGTAATTTTTGTTCAGATCAGTACCCCTCATTTTGTAAACAAAAGTATAATTTTTAAAAAAAAAAAAAAAAAAACAGTATTAACAAAAATGAAAAGAGATCAAAGTGTGGATGGGGAGAAAAATAAAGACAAAATATGAGATGGAACCTTATTTTGCTGCCTGATTTCAGGAGTTCGTTGAATTTCCCAAATGGTCTTTTCTTATGTCTCAACTCTCAAGAGCACCTTCAAATGTAAAATAGGAAACCAAAAGGTTCAGTTTTTTTTTTTAATCACTTTTTTTAGACTCTCAAGCTTAACATGGCTAAAACAAGACCTGAAATCCACTACCAAAGAACATATGCTAACATTTAGTTAAAGGTGAATTTGGAGTTTGGTTGACACTTACAGTTTGTTTGTGCTTCTCTCTTAGCAAAAAGAAAAATTGAGTTGGTAGTTTGGTGGGTGATAAATCGAAAGAAAGTGAAAGAAAAATCCGGGTATATGAGAATTGCGTGATTTGTAGAGAGAGACAAGTCTGTGTATGTGTTTTTGAGTGTGAAAGGTAAACACTAAAACACTAAACAGAGAGAGAGAGAGAAGAAGAAGAAGAAGAAGAAGAAAAGCACAAGGGTGAGTTGAACTCAAAGTGGTTGTGAAGAAGAAGTAGAAGAAGAAGGGTTGTTGTTGTTGTTGTTCCCCATTCGAACAATAACCGGGCTTATCGGAAAAGGCAAGACACTGTTCATCTCTTTATGTATTCTCCACTCCCTCATATTTGTCCCTCCTTTCTCTTGTATTTACTTCCTAACCTTATCCCATTAATTATTACCCGATTTTGTTTTCTAATATTATTTTTTATATAAAATTTTAGTTATTAATATATATTGATTTTATTAAGATTAAACTTATAATATTTTTTTCTTTTCTTTTAACCATTCATCATATTTATTTTCTAATTTTTAGTTTATTAGAATTAAATAAAAAATAATATATATACACACAATATAAAAAAAATCATTATCATTTTATCACAAACTATTATCTATTAGTGAATTTATTATTTTTGTAATAATTATCTTACAAAATTTGTACCATAAATTTTTATTTTATACTTATCAAAATTAAAGTCAAATTATAAACATTCTAGATTTAAAAAATAAATATACACTTTCTTTCATTCACTTTAAAGATAAGTTCGCTTCATTCTTGTCATATCTAATTATTGAAAGCGTGTCATGTGAATATGAGTTGTATATTTTATTAAATAAATATTATACTTGATCAAATAATGTGGAAAATAAATATCAGATTGGATTCTTTTTAATATATATATATATATTAATCACCATAAGTTATAATTGAGCTTTTTGTAAATGTTTTCATCCTACAAGAAAACAAATTGCTCCTTTCTTTTTTTTTCTTTTAAAGTGATTTGTCAATGTTGTGTGTATAGTGAATTATAATCAACTTATCAACTAAATAGTTTAATTTTCATGATCATCTGTACAATCAAACTCAAACTGTAAAATAAATTTAGAAATCAAATTAAATTTATGTAAAAATAAATTAATTATAGAACATGTATTCTTCTTCTTTCTAATTCCCACCTTTAGAAAATAAAAAATAAAATTTCAGGCTTTTGCAGCACGCAATTGGACTTCTTTTTAAGTGGGTAGTGGCCCTTTTTCGTGTTTCCCAAATTTCAATTTCTTTTATTCTTCGTCATTTGATATATTATATTAATTGTTTATCTAAATGTACCAGGAACATGTCTACTAAAAAAAATGCTGGACTTCGATGGTAAAAAACATCCTTATGGTTGGTTAAGATTAAATAGGCTGATTTTAACAATTATAGCAGAATTCAGTGAGAACAAAAGAAGATGCGAATATGTCCATAAATTTTTCCTTTCTTTATTTGTTTTCTCTTCTTTTGTATAAACTGGCGTACAAAATTAAAATACAATTATATTTTCTCAAGAAGTATACACTCCATTGACAAGATGTTTTGATACAAGGTTACATGTAAAGAGCCTTTATGAAAATTTAACCATATTCTGTATAAACAGCTGTTTCACTAAGATTTACAATAATTAAAGGTAATATGGATATTAATTGTTGTGACATGACCTCATTTATATCCACATGTAGTAACAAATGGGATGATCTAATTGTTATACTATTTGGTTAATGCTAGTAGGATGCCATCTTTAAAAAAAAAAAAAAACTCATACGCGGAAAGCCGCAAATACAAAGCTTGCATGAATTGGGGACCAAATTAAGACTACAGGGGACCAAATTAATATGTATGAAAATTCTGTAATAACCTAACACATCAACAGAAAAAGACGGGTCATATATATTGAAATAACTATGCCTGTGAATGATATATTGATATATGTGTCGTGAATTTTCAAAAGAAAAGTCAGAGAAGATTCATTTTGATAAAATTGTGATTTTGGAACCCGTTCAGATATAGTAGTACTTAAAAAAGTCTCGATCACATTGTTTAAAAATCAAAACAAATAGTATTTATTTATAAATACTCTCTTCCCCTAATTCTCCGAAATTTTTTTCAAAGATAACCATGAGATTCATACAAGTTTTAAAGTAAATAATAATACGTACCTCAAATACAGTAAAACCTAATGAAGCAACACAATGGTTAATTATTATCTAAAGTGCTAGATAATTATCCTATCACTGTCCTTTAGAAAATAGGTTGTCGAGAACAGGATGTGCCACTAGCAAGCACTAAGTAGTCAAAGTGTATAATTGAATTATGAAACAGCATAAAGCTTTAATTTCTTAGCCCCACATCTCAACAGGTTTTTTGCAGGTACTGCTGCTTGCACTTGAAGAAATTGCACGACTCTGAAGTATTGTACTATTGCATAGGGTGTTTTAATTAGATGATATGTTTATTAGATAAAAAATATCTTCAGCTCTTCCGACAAGGTCGATGTATGGATTTGTAAATGGACTGATATTAATTAGCTCATTAATTAAGAAGTTGGTTCCTTACAAAAATTAAAGAATATGGGACCCTGCAATTAGTTCGAAAGATTAAAACTAACTAGGTAAAATAACAGTCAAGAGAGATTGTATAGTATATGCTGTGCATGTTTGGTTTAAATTACTTTTAAAATTAATTTTTAGAACTAGTATCAATAATTTTTTTAATAAATTAAATTTTACAATTTTCTAGTAATTAATAAATAATAAAATATTCCTTTCAAAAATAAATAAACAATAAAGTATATATATAATAATATTAATTTTTAAATATTTTAAAGTTTTAAATTAATAGATTAATTTATAATAATTTATGTAATAGTTTAATTTAATATTACATAATTTTCAATATTAAATTAAAAAATATATTATCATATGTTTCTTTGAAAAATATTATTTATCATATATGCACACACCCAATACGATAACTCTCCAAGCAATTATAAGTGTTCTATTTATTAAATGTCTTAAAATGGTAATCCATGCACAAATCGCCTTTCAAAAAAAAAAATGCATGCACAAATCTTTCTTTTATTCAATGAGATATGGTGGAGTTAATTCATAAGATTGATCAACCTCGAAAAAATAATTTCTTATTTTATTTTAGGTGGTAATTCTTCATTAATACTTTATGCCTAAGTGCTAACGTAAATTGCACTTGGAATTGGAATGAGATTATGTCTCTCTTTTTATATTTATTTGAGATAAAAATAAAAATTCTTAAGATAATCTAGAGTATCGTTGCTTATAAGAGCTATCTACTTTAAACTAAGTAATGTTGTTTAACAAATATTACCACCAGAGTATATTACATGTGTCATTACTTATATGAATATAGTTGTTTGATCAATTTTAAACAATAACAAATATATTTTTGGGACCCATTTAAACAATGCATTTAATATTTATTATTGGAGAAAAATAATAATATAAAAATTCTCAAGTTTAAAATGGAGTGCAAGGTCCACTGTAAAAGTTCTTAAGCAACTTAATAAGTAATTATATATTGTAGATTCTTTAAGGGAGATATTATTAATATTTAAGTTCATTTTGATATTATTTTTTTCTCATAGATATTCATGCAAAATATTATTTAAATAAGATCATTTTTATACTTTTTGTCATGTATTTTAATATATTTTATTTCATAATTACATTTAAAATCAAGTACTGGACAAGCGCATGCTTGCTAATTTATAAGGGTGTTCATTACTTGTCTTTTCCTACAACCAATATCAATGTAAAGTTAATTTTGACTAGTTTGAACTAAAAATTAGATATGATATCTTTTGAGGACAAATTGGGATATATTGTACTTTGAGTCATCCCAACTCCGTCCAAATAATTATGTCTTAATAATGTAATTTCTTAACTTAATAGATATTGTTCTACATGACATGATATTATATTTATGTTAATATTATTTGTTTTAAAATATATATTATAAAATATACCTTAAATATTATAGTTATATATTTATTAAATTTTACGATTTAGCTATAGATTGTTAATATTGATATCTTATGTCTCCAAAGCTGTTAATCCGATCTTGTTCCAAATATTTTAATTTTTAATATAAATATTTTAGTTTTTGATTGGATCAAATTTTAGATTAAATAAATGACCATATAACAAAAAACAATTGAGATAAAAACAAAAATAAACTCTACTTCTCAAACTAGATATGAATATAGAAAAAAGCATTGAATGAATCATTCAGAAATCAAAAGTGTATCACCTACAAACATTCATCAATTTAATGAAAGTTGCCAGCGATACAAGTCTAATTAATTATAACACCAGATGCTACTGGTTTTCCTTGAATGAATAAAGTTTATCATAAATGAAATTACAACTTCTTAGGTTAAAAATTTATTTGCCGTGTCCTTTATTCAATTTTTACTGTTTTTATGGATATATAAAAGTTTTTAGGTGAGCTGTGGTTTTTGCTAGATAAAACTTGAAAGGTATCTGTGTCCCCCCCTCCCCCTTTCTGTACCAAAAATACAAAAAATAAAAATATATAGATATCAGATAAAGAGGAAAAGGATTTATTTAACAGAAAAAATATAATACTCCAATAAACAAACAAAAGAAACAAGATAAGTCACTTGGCTCAGAAAAAAAAAAAATAGGTACGTCACTTGGCCAGGTCCGTTAAGTTACAAAATTTATGGATCAAGAACAAAATGTACTAATCGAAATTCGTTTGTGAATGCATGGTAGAGTAGTAATTGTAATTAGACAAAAGGGTTAATTCCAATGAAGATGAAAAGGATGTCACTACCCTGAAAGTAGTGTAAAAAATTTCTTCCCTGGCCACCACCCATATGTCTAGTTCAGAACTAACTGGGCTCCTCTCCAATTAAACACAACTTTATTTTTTAAAAAGTTGTTTGGGGTTTTAAATGTACATCATGTAGTATTAATTTAGATTTTATAAAGCAAAGATTTGAGGGCATTTATGATTTAATTAATGGGCAAAGGTTGTAGATGTCCGTACGACCAATGATGTGTGTCTTTGCTTCCTTCCCTCTCTCTCTTTCAACTTTCAAGTGTCATGTGGAAGGTATATGCAATTGCAGGAACAGTATTTGATGGGCCATGGAGGCAGCAAAAACCCACTAAAATGATCCCTTTGCTGGCAACCAGAACGGCAATTGGGGAGAGACCAACCATTCGGTCACATTCCATGATCAATTTGTAGTACAAATGGAACATCTTTTGTGATTATTATATTATTGGAGATAAGTTAACTAATATTACTAACTTGGGTTTGGACAAGTTTTTTTTTTTTTTTTTTTTGCAACAGCATGTATAAGAATCAATATAATTATTCTCAAGATCCAGTAGAATTATTATAAATATTATTATTTTAATATTTAATAAAATGATATATTCAAAATTTAAATTTAAATAATTATATATTAATTGATTTGCCCACTCAATGATTAATTTTATCAAAAGTTTTTACTCTTTTAAAGGCCTCCCAGCATATCAATAACACCATTTTTTTTGCTAATTAGCATTGTAGTCAAATTAACTGTCAAATACAACCAGCAAACCAAAAAACCTATCATAAAGTAATCTATTAATAAAAATGGCATCATAGCTAGGAATTTTTTTGCATGCAGTTTCTTTTTTACCTTTTAACCAAAAGACAAATACTTGATGGTCAGTTTTTTCTCCCGTGGTATGGCAAGTGATAATAGTTAAACACCAAGTGTTTAATATATTTAATTTGGTGTCCATACGTACAAATTAAATTTGTACAAGAAATAAATTGATTTTTTTTACGATCTAAATTATTATTTTTTCTCAAAAAAATTATCTAAATTATTTTAACGTATATCGATGATTTCTCTCACTCCTTTGATGTATGTCAATTCTAGTCTCCAAATTCCCAGAACTCTAGTAAGAAGTTAAATGTGTATCTGTAAAGAGTACGTACTCTTAACACTCAAATGAGTGCATGGATACTCCAATATAAGAGTCATTAGGCAAAAAGTGTACGTGTTTAACAATATCGGTTGATATTCTCTTTTAGGTTGCTCTTCATTGTCTTTGGGAGGCTCTGCCCTTAGGATCAAGCGTTTGTCATTTAGTGGTAGTTGTAAATAACTAAATATCTAGTTATTTGAATGGGAAAATTGTTGGATTAGGGTTGTTACTCATTACCCTTCTCTTACATTTCCAATGTTGGTGGTGCAATATATTTCTTATGTTGAGAAGGGAGTTAGGATAGAAAACAACAAGATAGGATAATCTCTTTCTCCATCACATTTGATGGTTGTCATCATCATCACTATCAATCATTGTTATCATTATTATTATTGTTATCATTGTCTTTATCATTATCTTAAAATCTCTTTTTATCTAAAGTCTCATATTAATATTCATTATCATGTCATTTTCTTGTATATACCACCTTAGTGTTAAACTGTCAAAATAGCAACCAAATTATCACATCAATAGTTAACATTGTGGTGTCAGCAGTCAAATAATGACAACTAATGATTAATTAATATTGGGACAAATGATGGAATATAACAGAATTTTTTTAAAATTTACAAAATCATAAAAGATAAGGGATAAAATGTGTAATGAATTTTATTTTCATTTAAGAAAAAAATGGAGTCCAATGTCTTATAATAGAAAAATATGGGGCAAAAATTTACACGGTTGGGATTCTCTACCGTTTATCTTAACCGCAGAAGATCCATATCCGGAAAGAATTGAGGTTGATAATAGTAATAGTAAAAAGAAAAAGGTAAACACATTGGGTTTGGAGTCGTCGTACTATGATTCTTAATTTCTTATACAAATCATGGCCATGTCTACCACTGAAATGACCTAAAAAATACAACCAAATCAAATGTTGTTGCAGCGGCAATAATACAAACAACTAAGAGGGCGTGTTGCCGTGTTCTCGCAATTCCATGCTCAATTACTTGCCGGGTAAAAAGAAGCCAACATTATTTTAATACAGCCCCATAAAACCCACTTTCCATTATTAAATTACTAATCCAACCCATAAACTCACTTTAAAATATAATTAAAGCTTAACACATCACATTAGCCTTTTATTATTATAAGCAAAAAATGAACACAAGGATGTGCACCTCGTATTATAGTGCAAATGTTAACTAATGTCTTGGATATTTGTTAGTTAAACAGAAATACATTTATTATGAGAAAAAAATAACGTTATTCATGTTTTTTTTTTATATTTTCTTATAATTTTCAGATTAAATATATTTTTTTAAATTTTTTAACCAATAGTATCTTAAAGACAAATAATTAGCAATACCAAGTAAAAAGGGGTAGAATGCAAAATAAGTGAAAGATGGGGGAAACGTAGTTGTGTTTGTATTGAGTTGTTCTATGTGATTTATGAAGAGAGTGAGGAGTGAAGTTGTTGGGTGACAGAGCTTGTGACACGCTCGAGAGAGAAGGTAGAGTGATGAGGAAGCATGGGCACGTGTCAATGTTAGACATCCAGAGAAAGAGAGAGAATGCTTTGCTTTCTGGCTCTGTGACTGTGCTTTGCTGTCGCTGACTTCTCGATCAGGGAGTGAGTGTGATGCCAGTCATGACCATAGACCAGCATTGCACGTGTCACGGTCTTCGTGCATCTTTCAGACAACATTTCTTCAATCAATTCAATTAACAATACTAGAAGTATTACATGTATTTAGGGTCCATTTGAAAGAAGTAAAAATTCAGAAGAAAACAAAAATAAGTATAATGATATTTTTTAATAAAAATCAAGAAAAATTCAAAATAAAATTAACTTCAAGAAAAAAAATTAAACATTTTATTTTCTTTCACTTTTTTCAATTTAAAATTCAAAAGTTTTTTTCTTCTCTATCAAACATAGAGATATACACTACTATTACTTTTAATTTTATAATTTATATTGATAATATTTTTTGTTTAATATTAAAATTAATTTATAAGTGAGAGTTATCTTTTATTTATATTTAATTTTTTATATTATTTCTTGTTGATACGAGACTTGTCAAGAAAGCTGTCAGTTATATATTCTACGAACTGCTTCCAAAGGTGAGAAAGCCTGTGGGTTTTTCTTTCTTCAAATTAGAAAGAACTCATGCATTTGCACGGTTTTAAGAAATACAGGGAGAAAGAAAAATGAAATTGAAAAATAATGAATGGTTTAACTTTTGAGACAGAGAGAGCATGCAATAAAGGGAAAAAGAAAAGTAGAAAAGAAAAAAAAAACAGATGAAGGATACAATTGTACAACACATGACAAACAAAGCTGATAACAGCACGTGGATAGTAAATTGGAGGCTCGAATTATTATTCATGATAAGTTGAAATATTAATTACATAATTTTAGATAATTTTTCACATATTTAATTATATGTTAACAATTAATTTTAAGTCAAAACCAATTTTGAGTAAATATAATTATAAATAGGTTTTTATATTCAGTAAAATATACTAAATTTTTTTATTGTCTTGCTATTATAATAAAAATATTTAAAATGTAAATTATATCATTTTAAAATTAATTTTATAAAATGAATTGGTGTCAATCCTCATCCAATTCAAACAATCACTAGTTTTGCACATGTTAACGCACCTTTTCACGTTAAAAATACAAAAGACAAAAGCAACTCGGTGAAGCTTGGGAAACCTTTTTTATTTTTCTTCAATTTCAACTGTCTTTATAAAAAAAAAGTTATTTATCAAATAAGCTAGATATTTGGAAAATCAACTGAAATTTAGTAAAAAAATACAAAAAATAAGCTGTTTTCATGAATCTAATTTTTTATAGCTTGTGGTTATTTTCAAATAACTTTTTTTCCTTTGAGTTTCATTTATACTTTTTACTAGAGATGAGGTTTGAATCCTTAACCCTTCCTTCTCCACATCTCCACAATCACCAAAATCATCAAGGGTGTATTTATGCAACAGTTACATTTAACGTAACTCGCTTTCATTTTAATGGGATAAACGACTTTCTTCTATATGTTTACTGCATAGGAAAAGTGAGAATTTTCGTTTGAAGTGCCTCAAACGTCAATTCAAACACATTCTAAGTCATTTGTTTGTTTGGTGTTTATTAAAAGCATATTCAATATATAATATTATTATATTGGTTAATTGCACTTTTGATTTCATGTTTATTGTATGAAAAAATATTAAAAGTTAAAATGAGAAAAGAATATTTATTAAATATTTTTATTTTGATTGTATCATTTTATAAATGATACAAAACTACTTACTAATTAAATTATATAATATCTCATAAATTTATTTATTAAATATTTTACTGTGAACAACTACCCTACAAATAAAAAGGTGGTAGATGTATAACAAGTTATCTTAAGCAGAAGTTTCAACTTCAAAGCTAATTTGATTTTGATGGATCGAATGGAAGTTTTTCAAAGTGTCGCTGAATATGATTGTGGTACCATAAGGTTATATGATTATTGGAGTACCATGTTGAATCCATCATATCATGCTAGATGGATGGTCTTGGTCGGCATATATGACCAAGGCAGAATTAGAAATTGATTTATTGTTTGGACATTGTTGTTGGCTGGTGGGGGCTGGGGGAATATGGATAAAGAAAGTATATTGTTAGGATTAAACTCTATTCCTCTACATAAATATCTTAATACGTACCAGTCAGAATACATCCAAACTTCAACCACTTGAACTAACCATTGTTATTTTATATAAGTTTGAGTTTTTATGTACAAGCAGAAACTAATTATTATTATAAAAAAACATATAAAAGAAATAAAATAAACCCCCCTCATTAATCTTTCATGCAGCAGTAGTTACCCTCAATCATTCAATAATGACTAATTGTAATTTGGCAGATATCATGTTTCGTCAGAATTTATTTATCCTAAACTATTTGATTGGAAAAATAGGTATTCACAGTTAATAATAATAATAATAATAATAATAATAAAATATAAAAAAATACATAAATAAAAAACAAAAGTCACTAGATTGAATTGCACATTCAATAGTAATTTCTGTCAATTGATAAGTTGTGAAAACTAATTTCTTTAGAGACATAAAAATTATTAAAATAAATTTTGTTTTTTCTAATAATTTTTTTACTTAATTACATGATCACAAATTGAATTTCTGATACCAATTATGTTTGGGCCTTTTGGTGTATTATTTCATTTCATTTTATAACCACCTAAATAATTAACCTCAACTGGCAGCCCAAATATTCCGTGGCATAAAAGAAAGTGTTGATCTGGAAAAGACTAGAACTATTATCTCCATCTGTTTAACTTGTTATAACTTTTAATCTTTATATAAACTACTAATTTAGGTTCAAAATCACACAGGTAGATTCCTCCACAACTCTAAAATCTTTGATGGGTTTTTGTTAATGATGGTAGGTAGAGTAGAATATAGCATTTGCTCGAGTGATTCCAACATACAGAATCAACAGATATGAATAATACATGTATTCCTTCTAATAATTGTTATGATTCTGGCACAATATGCTTCCCCTTTACGGGTATCACACATCATGTCTTAATAAAAGCTGTTTTAGCACTTGATTACTTTTCTCTCCAAACCTTTGTTTATTTAGCTGTGTACAAGACAATCACATGAGTTTGGTTATTTAATTACATATCCTCGCCTTGCCATGCTCGCGTAGAATCTTCAAACATTAATGTCTAATATATATATATATATATATATATATATATATATATATATATATATTCTAACCTATTGTTGTGTTTTTTCCTAAAACAACACCTATAGCTATCGTAGGAGGAATCCTCATGAGTCTCATGAGGTGGAAATCCAGGGCCATGCCCGCATGATTGAAAAGAGACAATTTAATAATTTTTCAAGCACGTTATTAAAGTTTCATTTCAACCATTGAATTATCATTCAATAAATTAATTTTAGAAAAAAATAGAAACTATTTGATATTTTATCAATTAATATACTTTCGAATATATATATATATATATATATATATATATATATATATAACCATAACCATTAACATAGTATCATATAATTTAATAGTTAGATTAATAAAATTTGTATTTTCTAATAAATTGTTAAGCAGAAGAAGTATTTAAGACTTTGTTACTTTTAAAATAAATGAATTTATTTGTCTATATGTATATCTATTTATACTTCTATGAAATATTTATAAGCAACATATTAAAGAGACATCCATCCACCTTAGAGTTTGACTGACTCTGTGTATCTTGAATAGAAGTACTTAACTACTTATGTAATATAACTGTAGAAAACACACACACACACACACATATATATATAAAGGATTGATAGCAATAGAAATTGTATTTATAAGTTTAGAGGGCGGAAAAAATTACTCTATTGTAAGGCCATGCATTGCGTGCCACCGACATTAATAGAAGTTTATAATAATATTTACAAGTCATTTAAAAAAAAAAAAAATTGACAGCAGGAATTATTAAGTCTAATAAGTTATCCTTGTCAACTGATATTACATTGGACTCTTAGAATATTAAATATTAGTTACTAAATATTCATTACGCTAAAATAAAGGCTCGAAAACTTAGCGTCTCATCCTAGTTAAATATTGCAAGAGAAATCGATCGAAAGGTACTCGCAATCTAATTGTTAAGATTGTAACTTCTTAATAAAAAAACCATTTATTAATTGTTAAGGTTGAAAGGTAGTAGTATAAAACTGTTTGATTTATATTTTGATCTCATTTCATCTCTATTTTATATTTTGTGAAAATATAATAAACCGTTGTTGTTTTGAACATGCCAATTATTCTGATTTCTGATACGCTAATATCTAATCAGAAGCGAAACAATGTTCTGCACACCAAAACACAGGTGGGCCTAGTGTTTGGAAATTTGGAAAATAAACAATACAATAAAAAAGAACTATGAGAATGAAAGATTGACTTGAGTTATTATTCATGGATGGCTTATTGCTTATCATTTTGAAAGTGAGCTGGCAAGACAATTTTCCAATTAAAACAAGAGCTTACAAAATAAAAAAAGTGAACTCTAAATCAAACAATCAATAAATTTGTCATTTTCTAATTCCAATAGTCTACAATATTATGCAAAGAAGAAAGTCATAAGTTAATTAGGGACAGGTTTCTAGCTTACCCTTTTTTTGTGCGTGTGTCCCCAAATTAAATAGCAGAGTGAAAATTCAAAATTGAGTATGATAGTTGACTTGAGAATGACGAAGCTATAAGCAACCTCAGATTTTTGCCAAACTTAATTGGAAGGCAAAGAAGTTAGATAGATCATAGATGGAAACTTTAGCAGGCAAGTTGGTCGCATGCACGTTAAATGCAACTTGACTCTGATTTTTTTTATTGAATTATTATGATATTGACGTGAAATATTAATCAATTTTATTGAAAAAATTTCCCTTTCATTAAGATTTTTTTTATAATTTAAATGAATTGTGATTTGTGGAGTATTATTGGTTGTTTATTAAGGGACGGATGTAGTCGTCGGCCGTCGGCCGTCGGCGTCGTTTTAGGTTGGAAACTTGTTTTGGAGAGTCTTTGGAACTCATTCCGTTTTGCTGATGGTGGAAGGCTACCGTTCACACAGATGCTACAACTTCCTCTTCTCTAATCTATGCATTTTCAATAGCCTTTGGCTTCTTCTGTTTACCTTTCGGATCTGCGGCCGCATAGCCGTGGTGATGGAGCCATTACGTCGGAGCTGCGTTGGTGGAGCCGTGACGTCGGAGATATGGAGAGGAGTGACAACGTCAGAGATATGGGGAGAAGCGATGGTGGAGCTGTGATGTCGGAGCTACGGCGTAGAGATCTAGAGGGGAACAACGGCGTCAGAGATCTGGAGAGGAGCGACGACGACGGAGCCGCGGTGGTGGAGCCGTGATGTCGGAGCTGCGGCATAGAGATCTGGAGAGGAGCAATGGCGGTGGCAGTGCCGTAACGTCAAACAACAACGGTGAAGATATGCTGTTTAACTTTGATGAAGAACAATACCGTCTTTTTAATTCATTAATGACATAATCGTCATTGTCTTCTCAATTAAATAAAATATTCAAAATTAAAAAACTAAAAATACCAGAAATATTTGGGATACCCGATTATTTTTCTTTGTGCACCAAGCACAAAGAAATAAACTTGTCCACTGGAGCACGAGCCCAAAATCTACTCTAAATTATCCATCATAAGCAAAAGGGCATTCAAGGCCTGGAAGGGGACATTGAAAGGGCAAAAATCCTGGGATTGGCGAACTCCAATGTTTGCAACCAAGTGACAATAGTTAAACTATTTCTTAAATTACATTTTCTTTGTTAGGGTTCCCATAGTATCATCTAAGAAAAAAAAAATTAATTTTTTTTGTGTACAATAGATATATTGAGGTTTAAATCTAGGATTTGATGCATAGTAACTCAAACTCCACCATTGTAAAAAAACACCATAGTTACGCCATGGTTTCTTTGTCAATTGTCATGCATCAATTTAAACGTGTTTTAATGTAAGAAGTTATAAATATAACACAAAAGCCCAAAATTATGCAAAGCTAAAAGTATACGTGCAAACAGGTCATAAGGGAATGTTTAGTATGAAAAAAGTTTTTTATGCTTGGGAATTATAATTCTTAAGAATCATAAATATTGGGAATGAATAAAATTTATCAGATTGATAATAAAAAATATTTAGATAAATTTTATAAAAATTATAAAATTATGTGATTTTTTTTATCATTGTTTTAATTACTTACCACATCAATAAGACCCCCCACAAATCACACCAGCCCCTAAATTTAATTGATAATAACCATACATATATGTTGTCCCTGCAACCGAATATAGAAATCATATAATAAGCTGAATCTAAATAACCACAGATGGACTAATCATAGAACCATCACATCCACTGAATCTTAAAGCAAAGTGAGAAATAGCTCTGCTGAGACCCCCCTGCAGTAACCAATGCATCAAATCCAAATTTAATTACCACTGCGGCACCACACTACACGAGAAAAGCTAGATTATTGGCCCCAATTCTGTGTATCAGATATACTCATCTAGTTACACTTCACAATCCATTTGTGCTGAACCAATAATACTGTCAAAAAGTGTCACACTTGTTTTCTTATTAGACATTAAGCTGGCATCTACTGTTATATCATAATCATTGCAATTAGTAAATGTTAGGATAACATATTTTGTATTTGAAAAAGTTATAATCAAAATTCTGTGAGGAGCTTCTAGGTGATAATTGATTTTCTATAAAAAAAAATTAAGCAAAAATAATCATTTTCAGATAGATTTGACTTTTGGTATGCAAACTGAATATTTTTGCAATTATAAAGCTTAATAGTTTAGAAGATTTGGTGCAAAAGGAACAAGAAAATGAGAGTGGGAACTCACCCTAATCCTTGATTTCCAATGAGTGAGAAAAATATTGTGAAAAAAAGGATGAAAATTGCAAGGAAGAAGACAAAGTAATTAAGCAGTTGTAAAATGTTAATGACAAGATCTTCTAAAGAATGGACCTTTCTATATCAAATGGTCCAATTTCAATAACTAAGCTAGCACTAATTTGATACTTCCACTGCAATATTCATGGAAAAATAAGGAGACAACTGAGTTAATAAATTCGTAAACTTTAGATTAAAAAGAAATCATGAGAGGAACCAACCCATTATGCATCACCTCCCTATTGGTATCATAGGCATTAATGTAAGAAATTTATTTTTTTAGAACCAACATAATGTGCTTTCCCTAAGCCTAAAGAACCACATTCAGACCAGAAAATTCATATTATTTAATAAATTAGCAATTACAAATCTAATTACTTTAATTTTATTAGTAAGTATTTAGTGTGGTATTTCAGCCTGCTAAAATAGGCAGAGTAATTCCTGCCTCTCGGGTGCACTACTTGGCTACTTCATATTCAAGCTTATATTGATAAAATATTCTTTATAAAAGTAATGGTAATTTATGCATGACTCAAGATACGAATATAAAAATAAACACCTTTAATTTGGCATGGAAGCCAAGATTGATAATATTGACTTCACAACATGTCATGTAGCTTAGGCTAACTTAGACATCACCATCAATGTTAAAGTTGTATTCAGTTCATATCAGTAGTGTCGGCAACTATCAACTGATTGCCCCAATTTAAAATTTGGCTGCATATCTGCTAGCAATGCAATAAATTCCTATTAAGGCTATAAGAGAAAAAGCATGTGAAAGAATGGAAGGATATAAATTGCAAACAATAAAACGGTAATAACATCATGTTGGAATAATCATAAAACAGAACATGATGAAGTAGCAGAAGAAGTCACAAATCATAATATAAAATGAGTATCAGAAGTATAAGAAAGGTGTCAGAAAATATTTTACAAGCTAATTCTTCTTGTTCGCTGTTGCTAATCATCTTCTTCAACTTGCTCACTCACTGTCACATGGGAGTGAAAGTAGAGACTCTGTATACACAGCCACCTCGGATGGATATGGACTATCACAGTAGGTTCGAAGTTCTTGCAGTTCTCCCTTGTCATTACATTTCATCAATCCAGCCATGACATTTGTTGTTCCAACAATATCACCACTTTTTGTAGTGCATACCGGAAAGAAGGACCGAAAAGCAAAGCCATCAACAGAAATAACAACACTCTTAGTCCAAGACGACTGCATTTTGTATTCTTTCATTGCCCACATTTCTACTGAATGGTTGTACCCCACAACAGCATATAGACTAGGCGGTTCTCCAAATACCCCCAAATGACAAAAATTAAGTTTTTCATAATCAAATTCAACTGGCAGATGCATCTCTGAAAAACTTCTTTCCACCAAATCAAAGGAAACAATAACATTCATTGATACATTAATGCGAAAAGCCAACCAATGAATAGCACCATTCAAGAACGACCCAAATTGGTTATATAAACTGCCAGGATTGTTGTTGGTATAACGAAAATGGGTATGAGGAAAATGGATGCCCTCAATTTCTTTCCACGCATTAGCCTTGAGTGAGAAAATCTCGGCACGGTTTGCTTGATGTTTTGGGTTGTAGCATGCATGAACCACCAAGTAATCATCTGTTGATGGGTCATATCCAAAACCACAAAGAAGCGTAAAAAAAACGGTATCCTTGTTGAAAAAAATAGGTGACAAAGGTACAATTTTGTGGACACCAGTGGTTGGATTCCACACACAAAGATGGGATAAACAGTGCAAAAGTATAAAGCCTCTGCAGGAACCTATGATTTCAAGAAAGTGATAATAGGGTTTGGGGAAAGGAAGGTCCATTGTTACTGCAACAGAGGCAGATTCATCATGAAGTGATGCATTGAAGTCTATGGACCGGAGTTCAGGAGCAGAAGATGCAATGAACAAAATTCTATCTCCACGTGCTGCAGCTAGTTCAAAATGCGATTTTGCAAAGCCGGGATCAGATATCAGAAAAAGCCATGACTTACACACGCTTTTGAAACGAACTAGAGACTTCGCCGGCAATCTTAACAGGATTTCAGTTATCAAATCCTGCATAAGCACCATCTTCTTCCTTCTCTCTACAACTGTTAATTCCAGACGCGATTCTTGTTCGGTTCCTTCTCTCTAGCTCGATGTTCTAAAATAACAGTAGTCATTAAAAAGGGTCATTTTTTCTATTATTCATTAGTAAACTCTATATACAATATAATTTTTATTTTTAATAGTATTTAAACATTAAAATACTTTAATGTTTACTTACTATCGCTCTTAGCTAATTTAATTTAATTATATAAAAGTGCTTTAGAAATTTCATTGAAATATCACTTATCAACTTGAATAAACTAATTTGATTAGATCTTCTACTTATTTTTTATATTTATATATGCCAACTGCAACTGATTCCACTTGAGCTGCTTGCCCATTGGACAAGGAATTCCAAAATTTTAAAGAATTTGAAATGTTAGATATTTAAATGTTCAATGTCCACGATGAGATGCTTACAAATAACAATGTGTTTGATTCCTCAAAGTATATTGTAATCATCATGGTGATCCTAAGCACGCTCAAGGTGGACGGTCGTGGAGGATCGTCCTGGGTCTGATATTTACAAGGATACCAACATTTTTTATTTATTTAGTCAATATAAGTATTAAATTTTTATATAATATTATAATTTAGCAAACTTGATTAATAGCTCATTTATAACCAAGATTATAAAAAATAACGAAAATATAAATAGTTAATATTATTTTAAAACTTATTATTAACAATAGCATAATAGATTAAATAATCTTTGTTTTGTTTTAAATGATTTTATACGGATTATTAATTATTTATGTTATCATTAATAACGATTTTTATAATAATATTAATTATCAATGTTATCATTGTTTTAAATAATTTTGATTATAAATGAATTATTAATCAGTTTTGCAAAGAAAAAATCAAGGTGGATAATATTTCAATAATTATAAAGATGTAATTTTTTGAGTTTGTCTAGAACACGAAAAATTTTAGAACCAACCTTTCTTATCATATTAAGAGCATTCAAAATCAACTTAGAGTCATAAAGGAAGAGAGAGAGAGAGTAAAAACAACGAGATATGAACTAGAATCAAATTAGATACATAAAGCAAAAGTCATAAAATATTTAAACAAAGCACAAATCAAATTAGGTGTATACCTTCTTTGCGCAATGATAAATCCAACAGCAAGAGGCACAATGAGCAAGAAGTCAACAAAACCCAAATTTAAAACAAAATCAATGAAATCAAACAACCAAATTAAAAACAAAACACAAAACAACAAATTGAAAAATGAAATCCTAAATAACGAAGATAAGATAACAACCTTGTATGAAGCACTAAAAGAGTTATGGCTTTGAATCAAGAGAGAACGAGCTTTGTTGCCAAGTGAGATAGCGAGAGTGAAGGTTTCAAAGTCACAAAGGAGTGAGAGTGAGGAAGGAGCTAGTTGAGCTTGTGCAAGGAGAAAAGAGTGGGTTGTTAGAAAAGAAATTGAAATCTAACAACAATAAAGCCCAAAGAGCAAATTGCCAACAAAACTCTATTAAATCTAAAATAAAATCTGAGAAATCAAACAACCAAATAAAAGAAACAAAATAAATGAAACCCTAGATAATGAAGATGGGAGACCAACCTAAGAGAGTTATTGCTCCGAATCAAGAGAGAATGAGCGTAGTCACCATCAAGAAAGAGCGAGAGCGAGGGTTTCAAAGTAGCAAGGAATAATGGTGATGAAGGAACAGGTTGAGCTTGCGTAGAGAAAAATGAGTTAGTCACTAGAAAATAAATTGAAATCCAACAACAAAAAAACATAATGAGCAAGAAGCCGATAAAACTCTATCACAAAAAAAAACGAATTCAATGAAATCAAACAACCAAATAAAAACAAAACACAAATTAAGGAAATAAAAAATGAAACCCTAGATAATGAAGATTGAGATCAACCTTGTGTGAAACACTAAGAGAGTGATTGCTCTGAATCGAGAGAGAGCGAGTGTGCCATCATGAAAGACAACGAGAGTTTTAAAGTCGCAAGGAAGTGAGAGAGAGTGACGGCGGAGCAAGTCGAGCTTTCATAGAAAAAAAGTACCGAGTCTCTATAAAAAGAATTAAGATTCTTTAGTTTTAGTAGGATTTCAATTCTATCATTCTTGTTAATTAAGTAAACTTCCTTATTAAAATGTTACAAATCCCATTTTTGTTTAAATTCTTTACCTAAGCGCATAATTTAACCACATAGTATTTAAATTCATTAAATAAATGAATTGATCCATAAAAATGGCATGTCCAACCACATGGTTAAGTTAATATACCATTGAGAATCAACTAATGTAGGATTATCTCACTTCATTGATGGTCTTGCGTTTGAGTCCAAATACATATTTTAGTTTTTCTAAAAATGTTTTTTTTAACAAATATATGTTCTGGATCATCAACCTAAATTTGGTAAAATTTTGTTTTTTGTTTTTGTTGAAAAATAAGTGGTTTTTCAACAATCTAAAATTTAAATTATATTTTTTTTCTTCAAATTTTCTCCTAAAAAATGTTATCCCTAAATTACTCCCAATTTTTTCAACAACTCTTTTCCCCTTCCAACTTGATACCCTTTTTTTCATAATTTATTATGTAAAACCTAATTTTTTTGGGCTATATCCAAACAAAATAAATCTTAAAAAAAAATTCAACAAATTAGTAACTTATTCAAACAAAAAATGATTCTAATTTTGATTAAGCATAACATCAATAAATTAAAATGCACTCTAACTGAAAAGTGGTTAGTAGATGTCTACATTGAAAAGTGGTGAGTGTATGTATATGTTCGACAAACTAGTTGGAAGTTGCAAACTAATTGGTAGCTGAAAGCTTTTAAGCTAACTTATTAAATAATAAGTGTTTGATAAAACTAGCTATTGAAGTAGTTGAAAAATATAAAATGACGTTTAAAAAGAATAATAAGAAAATTGAATAAATATTTTAAAAATTAAAATAAAATAAAAATATAAAATGCTAGAAGCTAGCGTTTTAAAAAATACTACTTCAAAGTAGCATTTCAAAAAACACTAGAAATTACTTAGAAAAATTTGTTTATCGAACAGACAAACAAGTTTTTCAACTAATAAATAAAACTAAAAACTAGCTAAAATAACTTGCTGAACATAACATATATTAGCAAACCCCACAAAATAATCATTGAACTTATTGAAATAATCTAATTTTCATAACCATACGAAATACAAAATGAATTTGACCTCACAAATGAATGAAAGGATAACATGAAGGTAAAGGTGTGCAAAAACCACATCGATTCGATTCTAAACTATTTTAATTGATTTGGTTTTAAATCCAAATAGTCAAATTATTTTAAAAAATCGATTCCAAACCAAACTGATTTTAAAAATTGATTTGATTAACCAAACTAGGTTTGAGTCATTTTAAACTGATTTTAAGAATTAAACAAGTTTCAAACTTGGTTTTCAAATTGCTTTTTTGTATAAAAAATGATTTTTGTGAAAACCAATTCAATTAAGTGAACCTATTTACTATAAACAATTCGGTTAACAGAACCACTTTGTACAAAAATGCAATTTTTTTCCAAATCAATTCAGGTAAAAATTAGTTCGATTTTGGCTTGATTACAAACCGGTTTGGTCCAACCGTTTTTTTTTATACCCTTACACAAGGGGCCGCCAATTGCTAAATAATTTTCACATGTACTCTATAATTCCCAACAGAAATCCTCTAACTAGTCCAAATGTCATATACTTTATGTTGAGGTCTCTCGTGGTAGAAATCCACAGTTAAATACAGTAGAATCAAGGGTAACTGGGAATGCATTTGAAACATGTTTATCACGTTCTCCAATGCATGCTTGACCCATCTCTTGTGATCGAATACTAACCCAAGTTAATGAGTGAACTGGCACAATAAAGTCATCCACAAAGTAAATTTAACATGCCATTATTATCTTCACAACCGTCAAATATTCTGCAACCTCTCAATACAAATGGCATAAGATGACTTGAATCCCTTGCTTTGGGTTTTAGACATCTACTGAGAATGCAATTACAGGAAATTATTCCATTTTAGTGACTTTGTTTTGACACGTGGTTTTCAGTAAGGGATCGATGTAAGTTTCAATTGAGAACAACAAAGAACAGAGAGGTTTGAACCACCTGTGAGAGAGACAACAAAGAACAGAGATTGACAAACTGAGAGGATTGAGATTGATACAAAACCACGTAACCCCATTGCCCAGAGGCTCCACACTATGCGCAGGTAAGGAAGAGGGATATTGTACGCAGCCTTACCCTTGCATATGCAAAGAGGTTGTTTCCGGATTCGAACCCATGACCAACAGGTCACCAAGACACAACTTTACCGCTGTGCCAGGGCTCGCCCTCACAAATGAATCAGGTAAAACACTATTCAGTATTCACTATGGTTGTCAATTGCACAGTTCAACCTATGCGCGTTGCAGAAGCCCAACTTGTGGAAGACTACCAATTCCAGCATTTTTAAGATTCCCGGCAATCCCTCACAGGATCAGAAGGTATTGTGAAACTTGTGGGATCAGACATACCTACAAGTAAACACTAAACATGTGATTTAGACAACCTAGGCAAGGGGAATCATTCCAAGCCAACCAAATCTGGAAGTAAGACATTCCAGGTATACCATCATATAGAAGTTGGAACAACAGTAATCAGAAAATAAATTAAAGTCAAATGAGGAATTTATGCAGAAAAAACATCAGAAGAACTGAGAAGGTAGGAAATTAGAGACCAAATGGAAGTCTGATGTCATCCTGCTTAATTCACAAACATTATCTAATTTCTCAAAAAATATGGAAAATGCAATTATCTCTGCACCCAGATTTTCTTAGCTTGTGAGCAGAACTTCTGAGTTTACAGAATCTGCAAAACAGAAGTCCAGTAGCTGTAGAAAGCAGGACTTACAAATGAATCCCATCTCGCTCTCCAAGGGCATAGCAGATTCTGGGAAGTGGCAGATCTTAGAATCTCAGTCAGAATAACAAGCAAACACCGCAAATGCCCAGCACAGCACAAGACTTAGGCTAAAGAGCAGATATAATGCCAGGTGGCTGGTGGTTGTATTGTCAGCACTCAGCAGGATAGGCTGATGATGGCAGTTCTCGGTACAGGATGGATTCAGCATCATGTGTATTCAACATGGCAAAACAGGATTTGGAAAGCAAAATTAAAGAGAAATACAAAGATTCAAAATCCTGTAAAGTCGACAAAAGTTTGATAGAAAACTACAGTTCAGTTCCAACTTCTCACTGTTACATTATTCGAAAGAATTGAGTTAAATATAAACAACATAAATGGAGACCTTGATAGGAGTAGACTGATAACAATATTAAAAAAAGTAAAATAAAAAACAAGTGATGAGTGTCATAACAGATCTCTGATCCATAACAAAAAGAATGTTGGAGTCAGTCAGAAGACTCAGCACAGGAGTTGCAAATTTGGATTTGAAATAAAGAACAATTCATGAATTCTCTTCCTCATATGGTAACTTATTACAACCAAAACCAAAACAAAAAGGAGTAATACGTGTCTCACCTCTAAAACACAAAAGAGAAAATGACGAGATAACACACTATGTGGATACAGTAGCTTTTCTCTTTCCTCCTTTCTTTAGAGGACCTCCATCTGTTCCCTTGATCATTCTTGACAAAACATCTGCTTGCTTTGTGTTCCCCTCCTGATTAAGGCTGTTGATCAGCTCATCACGGCTGCTCCAATCTGTTGATCCTCCTTTCTCCAGAATTTTACATAAAATGGAATAAGCATTGAGTGTCTTCCCTGCTGCTAAGAGAACATCTAAAACCTTATCATAGATTGAAAAATCTATGATACAGTCTCTTTCAAGAACAAAATCTAACAGTTTGAGAGCAGCAATTGTCTTTTCTTTCTCACAAAGAACAGATAAAAGATGGACAAAATCAGGCTCACACCCATTAAGCATAAGCAAATCAATTCGTCCCAGAGCTTCTTCCACATGACCCCTCATGAGAAGGGCCTCCAATACCTTTGAAACCAAGTCCATATTCTCCTTCACCCCCTTCTCCACCATACTCTTCATTACTCTGCTAGCAGTTTGGACCCTGCCATCATCAAACAAACTCTCCATAACTGACCTATAAAGCGATGATTCCGGAAGATGCCCGCTCTCAAGCATGCCATCCAAAGCTGTTTTAGCATCAGCCGGCTCCCCTTTTCTCAAGTAACTCTCAATAAGCAACCTGTAGGAATCCGCATCTCTAGCAACCCCTCTCCTCCCCATGATCTTGATAATCTCAAAGGCAGAATCAGGGTTGCCTTCCTTCGAGTGCCCACGTATCAAATTATTAAAAGAAACAGAATCCTGCACCCCCTTTTTCATCAACTGGCGGAAAAAAGTCTCCGCCTTACCAGTTCGCCCATGCTCACACAAATACCCAATCATCAAATTATAAGCACTAGGCTCCATCTCAAAATGCTCCGTCTCACAAGCATTCTTCTGCCGCAACACAATCTCCTTCTCAATCATCTTGTCAAACAACTTCTCCGCCTTGTCATACATATTTGACTTGCAAAAATTCTCAATCAGCACACCATAGTGCCCAGCCTCGGTCGGAATGCTCAGCCTAATCATCGCCTTCAACACATCCGCAGCCGCATCCAAGTCCCCAGCCTTACACTGGCAACTCATCAACTTCATAAACACAGCATTATCCTTCGGCACAATGTACCTCTCCACCATCTCCCCTAACACATCCCTCGCCTCCGCCATCTTCTCCGCGTCACACAGCCCCGGCAACAGTGTGGAGAAAGTCACCGCATTCGGCTTAACCCCACAGCCCTTCATCTCCTCAAAAAGCTTCAAAGCATCATCAATCTGCCCCGCCACAACATACCCCTTCAACATGGTGGTGAAACTAATCACATTGGGAACAATATCCCTCCCCTTCATCTCCACAAACAACTTCTCAGCCTCCTCCACCTTCTTAAACCGAAAAAAACCATTAATCAAAGTGTTATAAGTCACAACATCAGGCAAAATGCCCCTACTCTTCATATCCTCGTAAAACCTAACAGCAGTGTCCAATCTCAACGACAGAAACATACCCCAAAGCAGAATGTTAAAAGTGTGGCGCGTGGGCTCCACGCCCTCATTCAACATCGCATTATAGTACCTCTTCGCCATCATGTAGCGTCCGCGTCGGAGAATGACCTTGAAAAGCGCGTCGTAGGATTTCACGGTGCGGTCCAAGCCGAGCTCCTTCATTTTCTTGAAAAGCCTGACGGACTCCTGCACGATCCCGGCGCGGCCGTAGCTGTCAATGAGTGAGACAAAGGTGTCCTCGGTGACGGCAGCGCGTGAGGCGCCGCCGCGAGTGTCGTCGAAGAGGATGCAGCGAGCGTGGTTGAGCTTGGAGTATCGGCCGAGGATTTGGACGATCTTGAGGGTGGTTTCCGCGGTGTGGGTGAAGAGGCCGGCGCGCTCGACCCAGCGGTAGAACTGAAGCGCGTGTTCCGGCGAGGCGGCGCCGTGGAGGACGTTGTAGACGAGGGAGGGATCGAATTCCGGGACGAGGGAGCGGATTGAGTTTTGGAGGCGCGTGGTCCACGCACGGTTGGACATCATCTTGCAGATGGTGAGTTCGAGATTTTTCTCGCGAGGGGGAATGATTGGTGGAGGTTGGGGCTGCGGGGAGGGCGGAGAGGGCGGGGAGGGCAGAGAGGGGTGGTCGGTGTCGGAGAGAGCTTCGGCGGTGGAGAAGGCGGAGAGAGGGTTTGGATGGAGAGTGGGTGTCCATCGGAGAAGCTTGGAATTGGAAAGCAGAGCCATGGGATTGGAGGGGTTGTGGTGTGGTGTGATGTAACAGCTCCAGTTAATGCACTAGGGTTTAAGAGCTCAGTAGCTGAAACCCTCCAACTAGGATCCAAACCGATTCAAATCGTGATGACCAAATCAAAAAATCGATAACCAAAATAATCGAAAATCAAAAAATTGAAAATCGAAAAAAAATAAAAATTTTTCACCAGATTGGATCAATTTTCGGATTGGCTGGTAAAAACCGATCCAATTAGCTACTTAGACTTTTTAGTTTTACATTTAATTTATGAGTTCAATTTGAAAATTAGAAAATTGTGTTTGTTTTTGTCCAATGAACATGTTTGCAATAAGGTTTTGTTGCTCTTTATTTTGTTCAATGAACATGTTTGTCCAATGAAAATTAGAAAATGGTGTTTGCTTTTGTCCCATGAATGTGTTTGTTTATGCTAGATACTCCTTATTTTGATAAAAATAAGTCTCTAAGTTTTATTTTTAGACATTTTAAAAAACCGAAAACCGATCCAATCCAAACCGAAAAAAATTGGATTGGATTGGATCGGATTTGAAAAAAAAATCAAACCGAATGAATGATCAAATGACCAAATCGAAGGCACTGGATCGAATGATTTTTGCTTCAAAACCGATCCAATCCAGACCGCGAACACTCCTACCTCAAACTAACACTAAAGTGTTTTCTTAGTTCTTTTTTCTTTTTTCACACTTTTTTGTTTATTCTAATATAAATATATCTTGAATATATTTTTAGTTCTAATAATTTAATTTTTTTATGAAGTTGTTTTTTATAATGATTGAAATTAAAAAAATAATATATTAGAGAGATAAAAATATATTTAAGTCTATGAATAATATAATTAAAATACTTTAAGTTTAAGAAGAAAAAAAGTTACTCGGATGATTTTACTTTTTAGTTTAATTGAACCATAATTTTTATTTTCAAAAAATAAAAAAATACTTTAATTTAAATTTTGTAGTCAAATCGGATAAACTAGATCTTGATAAAACTTTTTTTTTAAAGATTACCACATCATCTTTTTTAGTAAAAAGAACATTCACTTCTTTTCAAGTAACATCTAAAATTGATCTTAAATTGAGTAGTCTTTGATTTGTAGAGTCTGTCTTTATTTAATTGTTCAACATGGACTTGAGGAAGCAAATATTGAAAACAAGTAATAAGTTGGAGAGATTGACAAGAGCTTAAGGAGCGTATACTCTCGAATTGAGATAAACATAACTCTCTTAGATTCACCTGAAGTGTAGATCTCTTAAAGGAGCCTTGAAATGTGAAATTTATTAAAAATGCCTATCTGAATTTTAGCTGCATTATGCTCGTTACTGGCTCTGGATTCCCTTTTGTACACTAACAACATCTTGAGTACTAGAGTATTATTCCCTTCCCTTTTAATTCTGAAAAATTAAGAAGAGTACCAAAATAACAATGAAACCGTTCTTATCTACACCACACCTATATCATTTTTTCTTAAACAATAAAAATGTAAAGAATGTATCACTACACAAATAAACAAATTACTACAGGTGTAATATATAAACTAACAAATAACGCTCTCTCATGAACACTGTCATTGTTGAAGTTCAAGCAATGGTCCTACGCGAAAAGAGAAATGAATATTTCATACCTAATTCACACCCCAGTTATATTTATATCTGCATAAAGTAATGGATCATATTACAAAATGATGTAACAACATTAATGTGATGCAAAAATACGAGACGCAAACGAAGATGGAAATTAATAATAAAAAAGAGGACTATGGAAAAAAAATCAGCTAATTCAGGACCAAAAGAGTTGATCACGAGGTAGATTTCTGCCAAAACTTCAAGTGGAGAGATCTTTCTTCTAGAACCCTTTCTATATCCTCCAATGGAACTCCATTGGTTTCTGGCACGAAAACAAAGTACAAAGATAATGGCTACTAAACTAATTATTCCAAAAACCATGAATGTGTATGCAGTCCCAATAGCTTCAGTTACGGATAAGAAGGACTGGGAAACAATGATGTTAGAGATCCAAATTGCTGTGGATACCATTCCTCCACATACTCCCTAAACCTTAAAGGGTATATCTCAGAGTTGATAACATATGGAACAGTTCCCATTCCAGGTGAGAAGAACAAGATGTAGAGTGCTAGGCCTATTATTGCAACAAATCCAGTTTTACTAGGACACCCTTTGGAGTACCAATCCCTGTGTTGTGAAGTACAATGATTCTCCGAGTTGTCGTAATAGTCCCAACATGCCCCAGGTTTTAGCTGTGTACAACAGTTGATATCATAACATCTTCTGATATTTAAAGAATGGCATGAAAAAACATTTTTTTTTATCAAGTAATGAAATTTGTATAGCTGTGAATTCTCCACCTCTCTTTAAATGTGGTTAATTTTACTTCGCAGTAAAATAAATGTGATTGTATATTGTGATACTAACAGTGTTGTGAGGTTATGGAAAAGTTTCATGTAGGTCAATTTTACCTCAAAAATGATTAGTTGTAAGTAAATGTGTGTACACAATTATCAATATGTACTTGTGGCATAATGCTTAAATATGTTTCACAAGTGATTTTTTTTCCATTGGGGAGACAGGGTCAAGAAGTTTACAATAATTCATGCATCATATTTAACCAATTGAACTAGAGATCCCTTTATGTTTCATGGTGATTAATAGTGTTACAAAAGTATTGGAATGTTTAATAAATAAAAAATCAGTGAAAGAGGAAATCTCGGAATGGTGAAACGACAGTAAGAAGAACAAGGGATGTCAAAACTCCAACCAAATTAATAAGAGCAAGCTTCTTTCGCCCAGTCTTATCAACTAAGTATATGCTCAGAATGGAACCAAATGCATTTACCCCTGCTGTGATGAGTGACAGAAGCATTGCTACCTGATTGGAGGCAAAACCAGATAACTGAACTATGCTGGGGCTTAGTACATGACTGTGTAGATGCCCACAAACTCAGATAAAAATCCTGGGTTTGATTAATAAATTAGATAATGTAAATAACATATGAGAGGTATAAAGTTAAACATCCAACATGAAGGCATTTTTTTATGTGAATATACATAAAAATAGTAGAAAGAAAAGGTGTTGAACAAGTAAAGCATAGGTTCTTCTTACCCTGGTGAAGCCCAAGTTGACAACGTAGGAAAGGAATTGTCCCCTGGTGATGAGGAAACTATTGAGACTTACAAGGGCTCCTCGAACTCTAGTTGGAGAAGCCTCTGAAATCTAAAGGGGGGATGTCATTGATGCCATTCCAACACCAAGGCCTACGAAAACTCGACCAAAGACGAGAACGGCCGAGTTAGTAGCTACAGCCATGATGACAAACCAACAAAGAAGAGTGCATCTGCATAAAGGATTGTTATTTTTCTTCCAAAACGCTCATTCATCCATCCACCAACAGAAGCTCCTATGATGGCACCAGCAAGTGCCATACTCACTATGGCTTCCTGTTTAGTCACAATCAAGCTCTACTCTTAATTGCCATTTTTTAATTATTAACAATAACAAGTTATACATGTATCTCAGCAAATTACACTCAGTTCCTCAAGTTTTAGAGCTGCAAACGTCTCTCTTGAAATGTGAAGGTTTTTTACTTTGTCTTATTATAATCACATATTATCATATATATATATATATATATATATATATATTGATTTCTAACAGTTTTACACCAACAAACTCATATTAACATCCAAAGGTGGTGTAGTTTTTTTTTTTTACAGCAATAGAATTACCTCGTATCATTATAAAGGATTATGTTCTGTTTTTACAAACACGGGTGTCCAACAAGTATGCTGGTACTTTGATATTGGATCACTAACGTTGAAGTGATATTCAACCAATGGTGGTGAAGTGTGTGCATAGTGTTAATGGAAAAGAGAGGTCAAGAGAGCGTGTATCTTTTTTCTTCATGAATGTAACCTTTATTTATAGGCAAGTTACCTCAAGATTATCTTTGTTTGTTATGACTACCAGTGGTTGTTACGTGTATAAGTTGGATCTTATTGTTATGATTTTGAGTCATTGAATCTCTAATAGATCTTTCTGTAATTACAACTAGCGAGCCTATATATGGAATCCGTAACAAATTCAATACAACTTGGCTCTATATAGTGTAGTTTATTCTTTATATTAAAAAAAATTACAACTAATTAATATGTTTGAAGCTTGAATATAATTTTGTCCATAAGTTTGTCTTTTTTTATTTTTCTAATTTTAATTCATGTAAGTTTATGTTTTTTAAATTTTGGTTCATGTAAGATATTTTGTTTATTTTTAATTCATGTAAGTTAGAGTTTTTTTAATTTTAGTTTTCATAAACACAAACTTATGAGGACTATACATGAAAAAAATTAAAATCTTAAAAGACTAAATTCTTTTAAAACAATTATAAGAACTAAAAAAAAAAAAAAAAAACACTCCCATACATCAAAATTGGAAAACATAACTTAACATGAACAAAATTAAAAAAATAAACTTATAAAGATAAAAATAACTTACATGGACAAAAATATATTTTAGTATAATTTTAAATAAGAAAGCTGAACTAGTGGGTTTCTAATCCAACTTCTTTGGCTTGTGCCTACCAAATATTTAAATAAACACAAAGATGAAGGCCAAATGGGAAGTGCTGGGACTCTTGAGAATTGATGATCAAAAACCAAACTTCATAATGAGTTGTACCCTCAAACATTACCTGAAGCCAAGTCTTTCTGTCCACATCTTTGAAATCTTCTCTGATATACAAAAGAGACCCAGATATCACACCTATACATTCCCATAAATGGTCAAAGACTATTAAAACAGACGCATAAGTAGTGAAATGGGTGTCCTAGTCTCAAAAAGTTAGAGAAGTAAAATACTCAACAAGTAAAGAGACATAAACCATTATGATTACCAGTGTCATAGCCAAAGAGAAGGCCTCCAATTCCAGCAGAAAAAGCAAGGCGAAGAACATAAGGATTGTTATTTGAAAGAGAAAGGCACTCTTTGAAAGCAGATCCATCAGCTTCAGGGACACCTCCCTCCATGCTTTTGTCTCGTTTTGTTCAATACGATCAAAGCAGGGTCGTTTATAGTTGTGACTGCTTCAATGCACAAAGCCATATATGGAAAATGGACTCCACCAATACGTGTAAGAAATCCTTGAAAAGTTAAAGTAGGAACAGTGAACCAGAGTGAGTTTAAGAGAAGAAGAGAAGACAAACACATTGTGACCAAGTAAGAATTGTTCCACCTAATAATGGAATGTTTTGTGCAGCTGCTCATAAAATAATAATGGGGGGAATTTATTATGAAGTTTGTACATATTAGTTTTGAAGCAAGATTAGTTAATTAGGTTGGGTGTTAGTGTTACATAGCGAACCCCGATTTCTCAACATCTTTTTTTGTTTTCTAACATTGAGAAATATCCAATTTTATTTACTCATTTGTTCATATTTTAAGGGCATCAACATTTCGTTAGTAGTCAAATTCAAATTCAATTCTCTAAGTAAGATGTCAGATGGAAACTAGCTGTAATTTGGAGAAGAGACTCATTGAAGGTGTTTAATCAGGTTCTTAAGCAAAAATTAAGAGTGAAAACTCTTGCTATTTTATCTATTAATTCTCAAAATGTCAAAATTTAGAACTTTCACTGATATCTGGAAAATGACAATTTTGTGAATACCTCAATTGAACGCTACAGTTAGTTTTGCATTACGAAAAAAAAATAAAACATAATAATGCTGATGACACACTCATCATTGTATAATTTATGATCATCATATATTATTTATAAAAACAATATATTCATTTGTTCATCCGTTCGAATTTTATAAAAACATACTAGCCAAACATTAAGTAAAATAAAAACAGCAAATCTAAAGAGAAAAAAAATCTCCAAAACAAAAACTAGAAAACATCTAAACTTATTCCTCTTCACTACTTAACCTAAGAAGAAGCCATAATGGTGAAATATTATTCTTTAAACACAGGTTCAATTCAAACTTAATCAACCCTTCTGGGAAGGACTCGCCTTCTCCCAAAACTTCAAGTGCACAGCTCTTTCCTCCAGCATTTGCTCAACTTCTTCCATTGGAACTCCCCTGGTTTCTGGCACAAAAATGAGAACGAAGAAGATGCCAACGAGGGCAACAAATCCAAACAACATGAATGTCCATGCTGTCCCAATAGCCACGGTCAAAGTCAAGAAGGACTGGGAAACAATGAGGTTTGAAACCCAACAAGTTGTAGAAGCAATTCCTCCACATACTCCACGGTACCTCAGAGGATAAATTTCAGAATTGACAACCCATGGAACAGTTCCCATCCCCGGTGAGAAGAATATGATGTACAGTGCAAGTCCCACTATAGCAAGCCACCCAATTTTGCTAGGACATCCCTCTGTGTACCATGCTCTTTGTTCTTTTTGACACATACCCTTTGTTGCATCATTAGAAATCAAACATGCACCTGGTAAGCTCTGCATGGACATGAAATAGACACTAATGTATCAATGACTTCAAAGAATAATAATTACTATATGGAGAAATTCATTTTTTTTATCCATAGGAATGAAAGATAGGTCACACACACCCTGCTGAACCAACTGAATTATGAGTTACCTTGCTAGAGACGCCGGATGCACAATAGCCACATTCTGCCTTGAGACACATCATGCAATCCCATTGATTAGCATTGGCAGCGTGGCCGAAACCAGGGCAGGTGTTGTTGAAATGAGCGGTCTCAAGCTCACTAATCATGGGAGAATGAGTTGCGGTGTGGCGGAAAGTGAAAGTTAAAAGGGTCAAGGCTACAACACAGCCACACAAACTAAGCAAAGCAAGTTTCTTTCTCCCAGTCTTGTCAATGAAGTAGATGCTAAGGATCGAACCGAAGGCGTTAAGCCCAGAAGTGATGAGGGAGAGGAGCAGTGCCGTCTGGTTGGATGCATAACCAGCTAACTGAACAATTGTGGGACTGTAGTACATGACAGTGTTGATGCCCGTGAATTGCTGGAAGATTTGAAGCCCCATTCCTGCCACCAAACCTCTCCTCACAGCCTTCGTTTTAAGCAGTTTGATTATGTTGATGTTATCTGAGGATTCTGCTTGCTTCAGTTCCATAGCAACTGAATCATGCAAAGCTTGGATTTCTTCCTCAACCTCATTGGCTTGATAAATTTTCCTTAATATTGCTTTTGCTTCCTCCTCCTTTCCCTGTTACATAATACAAAGACAGATTCTGTAACATGTAATTCTTACAAAGATAACAAAAAAGGTAAGCTGTATTGTTATGAACTATGATTTAACTCACCTGTCGGAACAGCCAACGTGGTGATTCTGGGAGCGTGAACATTAACACCACTTGTATTATAGCAGGTGCAGCAGCCACTCCAAGCATCCACCTCCATGTACCCGGCGCCTGAATAAAAAGCAAGAAAGCAATGTCTTTTTATATAGTAGTATCTTTTATGTAAAGCAAGTAGTAAAAGAGAAGATTGTGCTCAGTGCTGACCTTAGTGAAAGCCAAGTTGATGAGGTAGGAAAGAAATTGTCCACCAGTGATGAGGAAACTGTTGAGAGCTACAAGGGCTCCACGAACTTTGGTGGGGGAAGCCTCAGAAATGTAGAGAGGAGATGCCATTGAAGCCATTCCAACACCAAGGCCAACAAAAACTCGACCTATGATGAGAACAGCAGGGACAGATGCAGCAGCCATTATTATTGACCCAATTGTAAAGAGGAGATCAGCTATAAGGATTGATGTTCTTCTTCCAAATCGATCGTTCATCCATCCACCCACTGCAGCACCTATTATTGCCCCAGCAATTGCTGTACTCACTATAGCTTCCTGAGTTTTTTTAAAATCACAACACAAAATATATTAAAAGAGCTTTGATTTGAACACAAGGTGTGTCACAATCAAGCCATAACAATTTGACTTGTACAACATGAACATGCTTTGCTTATAATTCAAATCAACACTGAAAGAAAACCATGCACAGTTTCACAAATTCTTACAAGTAGTTCGTTAACCCATGATAATATATTTAATGAACTTGTGCTTCAAACTCAGAACATCGAGGAAAAATGTTCTGCATTATACCCATGATAATTAATGAGAGGAACCTTTGACGAAAAACTAATTCTAACCACCTTAAGAATTTATCTGACGTATCGTGTATCAAAATATTACCAGTTAATTTAGCATTATAACAGATTTTAGAAGAACCAAATCCTTATATAATTTGTTTAGTTTGAAATAAAAAAAAAAAAAGATTAAAAAAAATAATCTTCGTAAAAAAAGTGGTGAAAAAAAATTGCATTTTGAATATTGATATTAAGAGAAAAATATGTGAAAAAAGAGAGATTCTCTGAGTAAAAAAACTATGTCATTTTTAATATTAATGAATTGAAAATGCAGGCAAAGGAATTTTAAGAATGACGTAAAAAATATTCTTCTCTACCCTGTTTCCCCTAAAGTGAGAAAAGAAAAAGTGGTGAGGCTTTTTTCCTGTTCAAGATAATTTTTTCTTCTCTCTCTCTCTCTCTCTCTCTCTCTCTCTCTTGCATTTTGTTCTTCTTTTATTTAACCTTCGTCATTTTAGGATTTTAGTGACGTATGCACTTACCGTATAGTTTAAGGAATAAAATTTAATTCATTTCAATGTTGGAAATAGTTTTACATAATTTTAATAAGGGTAAAATACCCTTATTTGAAAACTATTAATTTTATCATCATGATTATTTTCATATTAATTTATTCCATATAAAAATAAAATATATTTAATTTTTCAAAAACATTATAGTTAATCAATCATAAAATATCACATTTAAAAAAATGAATCCTATCCTGATTACCTTAAAGTTCTTACATATTATGAAGTGTGATTGATTAGCATAACAAATTTTTAATTAAATAACATTAATAAGACATCAATTTATGCGCTTTAAAAATAAACTTATTAGCAATGAGACTCACCTGAGGAATTCGATTTTAAATCATAATTTTTAACTTTTTTCTTATAGTACAACTTCAAATTCACAAAGAAAAAGAAAACCTTTGAGTCAAATATAAAAATAAATAATTTATTTATATAAAAAAATTAGATCTAAAAACCATTAATTGGGCAATTATTCTTTCAAAAATGGAATTGCAAATTCTTAACAGTAATTTTTCTTCATTACTTTCAGTGATCACTGGGTCCCATCTATTTTATATGCTAAGTTGCTGCCTTTGCTTTTTTATGAATTGATTGATGATGATGCAGTTTGAGAAGATGTCATGGTTTGGCAAAATAAAGAGCATTTTTCAATTTTTGTGGGCTGTTTTCAGATCCGAGGAAGAGAAAAAACAAACAAACAAAAAGACATGTGTAAAAACGTAAAAATATATAAATTTAAACATATCAAACCGGATCTTGTGATATATTGTTTCTTTTATGAAATTGTGATATATTGTTAAGTCAAAATAATTATTAAAAAAAACAGAGTCTCAAAATAAAAAATAAAAAAGTGACAGGGTCACATGTCATTTTTAATTACCGATTTAAAATTTCAGTAACGCATTTCTCTCGATGATCGAGCAAAAATGCAGAAGATTAACTAAACCAATATAATTCGCCAAATAGACTATCAAACAAAATTCATGTCTGACATCAGAGAAAGGGTAAATAAAAATTTAAACTTGTTCGCAAAAGAGTAGTCGTAAAAGAATAATGGTGTTAATGCATCAAATCCTTACAATAAACTATTCATAAGAAATTATACACTGAAGAGAGGTGAAAATAAAAAAAATTAAGTCAAGAGAAACATTTTTTGAAGCAAAGGGATAAGATACGAGATAGTAAAAGAAAGAAAAAGAAAATATAATAATCCGATTTAAAAGTTAATTACTTCCTCTTATCTCAAATATAAAAAATAAAAGTTTATTATTTTTTCTCAAATATAAGTAAATTTCTATCACCTTTAATAATTTACCTATATCTTATTTATCGAGACTCTACAAAATATTCTTTGTTTAAAAAGGTTAAAGATTTTTTTATGCATGATATGCAAATTTCAATAAAAAAAATTAAGAAAATAATTTATTTATTAATTGAAAATGACAAATTTAATGAAATTAAATAATTTTGTGTAATATATATATTCTTATAATCGAGATGAAAGAAAGTATATGCATAAAAATATCCACGAAAAGCATGGAAATTTTGCGCAACATGATAAAGATCGTTTAATTTGACAGTAATATGAATGCACAAAACCATGCCTTTTGTTTTTGCGTGCAACCCGTGAAGTTGTAACTGAGAACAATCACATAAAATTTCATTAAAGAAAGAGTGCATGTGAATATAATTGAATTGTATGAACGACAAAGGTTTCAATTTTTTGACTCTTGGGACTTAGAGTGATAAACATGCATTAATTTACCTGAAGCCAAGTCTTCTTATCAACAGCTGGGAATTCATCCCTTATATACAAAAGAGCTCCAGATATCACCCCTGCAAAAATACACACCCACCGATCAATCACAAAATACACACAAATAAGAGCAAAAACATAGGAATGAAAAAAAATGGCAGAGAAACAAAAAAAAAGGTGTTTTCTCAAAAAGTATATATTGTCTTTAGGTGATAAAAATCAATTATGTTTGAGACATAGTCAGATGTTAAAATATTGACACCTCTTATTCAAACATTAATCGTCGTGGTTGCATGGTGAGAAAATAGTCTATTATTCCACTAAATCTAACCCGAGAGATAAAAAAAGAAAAAAAAAGAAGAGAATTTGAATGGTTTGATTTGATTTACCGGTGTCATAGCCAAAAAGAAGGCCACCGATTCCAGCTGAGAAAGCGAGGCGAAGGACATAGGGATTCTTCCATGAGAGGGAGAGGCATTCTCTGAAGGCAGAGATATCGGCGTCAGGAACTCCTCCTTCCATATACAATTACAATGGTCGTTATATATGAACAGAGAAGAGATAGAGAAAAAAGAAAGAAAGAAAGAAAGAAAAGTATGGGAATGAGAGAGTAAGAAGGTGCCAAATTTATAGTCAGGACACCACGGTTTCGACGTTGCTGGCTCCACGGTAAAGCGTTCACAACCAATTTCATTCAATGGTCTTCCTTTTTCAATGCATTATTATATATTTTAGTTTTAAATTTTATAAATAGTACTACTTCGTTTATCATTCATAAGACTCACTCTATGCAAAATGAGATCGTAATTTTTTTATAGGACTTAATTTATAATATTTTTATATTAATAAATTTATTATTATAAATTATATTAACCCTTTTTATCAATTTTGATAAATTATGTAATCGGTGCTTATAAATAAGAACTAAAATAGTAAATATATTCATTCATTTTACAATTAATAATATTAATTAATGCTTCCATAAAAATTAATGTTTTTTATTTTTAATATACTCCTATTAACTGCAATTCATTTAATATTCATGAATTTATCGACTTCAAGTTATATAATGCCTATTAATTGTTTTTATAAGCATTCATTTAATATTATATTTGTCCCATTATAATTATACTGTTTTAAGTCAACCAAAAAAAATTAATAAATAGACAAATATTATAACAATTTTACAAATTAATCTTATAATTATTAATTCAATTTTTTTGTTTGTTTTTGTTTCTTATAACTCCCCGGGCTAATTACTAATAAGGAAAATCAGAAAATAAATAAATATAAAATATTAATTAATGATAATATGAAAAATAATTTAGATATAATCTTATCTGTACGAATATGTTTATATTCTATATAACTTTTACATAAAGTCAATTTGCATTTAGGCATTTTTGTTTATTTATAATCTAGACTTCAAACGCGAGGGAAAGAAATTCTATGGACTGGTTATTAATCAAATTTAAATTAAAAAGTATATTTGAAAGAATAAAAAAATTATTAATAAATTTAAAAATAAGAAGTGTTCTTTGTGGTATATGTTAGCACTAATTGACAGGAATTAAAAACGAAAAATTAGAATCTAAAATGAATAAAATTAAAAAATATAAACTTATAAGGAAAAAAAAACCTTACAGAAATTAAAATTGAAAAATAATTAAACTTACAAAAATTATAAATAAAAAAAATTATTTTACATAAATTAAAATTAAAAAATACGAACTTACTGAAAAAGACATATTTAAATAAAAATAAATAAAAATTCAAAAATTCAATTAAAGATAATTTAAGACCTAATTAAATATTATCAAATAGTTCAGAATTGAACATAATTTTATATCAGTTTTTAGTTTGGCGATCAAAAAAATAAGTTAAAGGAAGATGATATTCCATGACACAGAAGCCACAACAAGTATGGCTCTTGTTGGAGAAATTATAGGGAGAAAAGAATTAATCCTTCTTGCATTGCAGTCTGCAAATATTCTCATTTTTTGTCGAGTTTTGGTTGGTCTTTGTTTTGGAATGGCTTCAATGCCATATGTTATACTTCTCAGTTCTCAGTAACTTCTCAAACCCAGAGTATACGTTTGAGGAGCTCTAGTTAGTTTCAATGGTTTTCTGATAACTAGAGGACAATTCCTCTCATGCCTCATCAACATAGTCTTCACAAAAGTGAGCAACTATGCATCACCTATTCAACGTATTTACTTTCACTTAGTTATCCAAAAAATTGTTTTAATCTTTTATTTTTATATATTAAGTCTCTTAACACTAGGACCAATTGTTTGCAGCTTCTACCAGGGGCATGTTTGATCTTGAATGACATCACAAAGAATCAGTGTCACAAAAGACATCTCTTATGTATTAGATTTGGATGACTTGCAATAATAGGGCTTGCTGACACAAACATGGAAATAAAATAGATTGCCTTTTAAGAGATTTAGGAATTTTTTTTTAAGGAATGATATTTGTGCCACATAAAGAGAAAATGAGTGACAAATCATGTTTGATAGTCATGAGTTATCTAAATAAGATCAAATTTAATTTTTACTAAAGAACCAAAAGAAATTCTCAAAAAAAAAAAAGAATAAATAATATGATTTTATTCTAACTCTCAAAGTTACAAAGTGATCTTCAAAAAAAAAAAGTTACAATATGATCTGAGGTTAAGTTTCTCTCTAAACATTTCAGTTAATAATTACTTTTCACTAGGAAATTAATTTCTACCCAACAGTCCATTAAGTCTTTACTTCCCTATTAGGAATTGAATTCTCATTAAGCATTTACTTCTCACTAATCTTTATAAATTGATTAGAAAGCCTAAAAATCATTAAAAGAGAACAAAAACATATCAAACGTCATATAAACTTATTACATCAAAATTAAATACGAAAATTTATCTCATGAGGTATCGATGTATATGTGGAGGAATGCCAGCTACATCAAATTGGGTCTCAAATCTTATTGTTGCACAGTCATTCTTCTCCTTGACACAAGCTATTGGGCATCATTGACATTTATGATATTTATATCATCACTATTGAGGCCATTTATGATATTTCTAGTCTTTGATATTATTGATATTTATAGTACGTCTTTGTTACTTTTGAGGCCATTTATTGACATTTTATGCTATTTATAGTCTTTGTTATTATTAAAGTCTTGCAAACTAAAGGACTTCCGAATATGTGTGTGGATTGCTTTCAATATTTGAAGTTAGGTTAAAATAAAATTTTGATCTTTTAATATATTTTAGGTTTTAGTTTGGTATCTAAAGTTTATAAAGTTTTACTTTGATTTCTTAAAGTTTCTCAGTTTGATGAAAGAGATCTTTTCATTAGCTTAATCATCATCTTAATTTGATCAATTTGGTGACACTTAACAAAATGTGAGATATGACATGTTAGACAAATTTGACACTGTTAATTCCAAAATCTTACAATACAACATTTGTTCTAATAGAAATACTATAAGGAGAAAAGTAATTTTTATAAATATAAGATACTAAATTAATTGAAACTTAGAATATAGATAAGGAACAAAATTCTATTTTAGTCTTGAATTTATTTCTAATAGCATATCATTTTAAAAATCATTAGGATGATAATATTATTGAAATTTTATATAGAAAATGAAGATTTGATGATTTTGCTTGATCTTTCCTAAGTATATGAGTACAGTAAAAATGATCTCTAAAGTGAAAAAAAATAAAGTAAATTAGTGAGGATATAAATGAAA
>PYAF01005706.1:420606-453366 GCA_007407185.1 Glycine tomentella
TTAAACTATTAGTGATTTCTTTAAAAAAATATTGAAATTCATGATAGAATGAAAGAGTTAAAAGGATAAGAAAAATCTCTAAAAATGCTCTTGTAAAAGAAAAACAATTAAAAATGTTCTTTTTAAAGAATAACAATTAAAAACGCTCTCGTTCACGATAACTATTCTAATTTGTATATAAAAATAAATATTAATTATTTTTTTAGTTATATACCTTTATCTCTAGTTTATTTTAAAATATTTTATCCACTTTTTTAAAATGGTATTGAATATGTACACTACCAGTATATTATAATTGAGTTTTAAAAATAATTTAATATTAAATAAGATATTAATTTTTATTTATATATCATCTTTTAAAGAATTGATATATAAAATAAAAATAATAGAGAGGATCTTTGTTTTGAGCATAAAGGGTTGTTATTGGTTGCATGCATACATGTAGGTGAGTTTCAAGCCGTGAGCTATATTCTCTTTTCTTCTAATTATTTGGTAGGTGGCTTGAACTATTAAAGTTTGAATTTTCTATGCATGAATTGGCATCCTAAGCGATCCATCTTGGTAATGTGTTCACGGGTGTGAGTATGGGCTGAAAAGCATTATATCATTGTTTTGAATAAGAGACAAAGTTCAATTTCGGAAATGATTCTTTCAAGTGAACAATACTTTTGATTTGATTATTCTTTTCTGTTTCTTTTTTAATGATACTAGGGTCTAATCATAGAGGTAACTTTGGATAATTCATCATAATACGATTCACAGATTAGTGAGATCACATAATAAAGCCAAACACTAATTCTTCCTTGGCAAAGTGACAAATTCAATTGATTTGAAATATCACAAAGTTAATGAAAGAGAATAATCAAGTACACAGACATCTCAATATAAACCTCTATTTTATAACCTTATTCAAAGGAGCATGAAATGTGGTAGAGGATTATCTGGAGTAGAATCATATAGTTGAAGACTCTATTTTTCAATGCTTATTATTCTTATTGTATACATTTTTCCTCCACTACTAACTAAACGATTGGAGTGCTTTATTAATCCTTTTCAATTTACTTTATTCTTAATTATTGCGCATGAAATTTAAATAAAGATTCCTAGGTATATATCACCAACGTGAGCAAAGCATTTTAGTATCTTTTGACCATAACTTCGTCCATGACCTCACGTTTTGATGGGATTCAACCTTACAAATATTGTTTTTTTTTTTTCACACGTTGCCATCCCACAAGGAGCAAGATCCATAAAATTGAGCCCAATCAAATATAAAGTTGGGTAGCAAGTCTTGTTTTACTGTGTCCTACCATACTACTACCAGATCTAGTCTCTTTTTGACAAAAAGAATAAATATTCTTATTTCTTTTGACTATCTTGTTGGAATATCTTCTTACTAATTCTTCTTGTACATTCTTTTACTCACTTATTGACAAGTCATTTCTTTCACTTCTAAAAGCATTTAATACTTCTGATTCTCTTAAAAAAAAAAATTTACCCTCTTTATAGTGCTCACTTTTTAGTATACTTTACACAAATTAGTTTTTTCTTTTCAAAATATAATTATCATGTCGCTGGATTGAAGAATTTTTAAGATAAGAATGTTTTGAATAGTGAAATATCAGAACCACGTTTTAAAATTGATATATCTCAGATATATCGTCAAAGGTTACATGACCCCCTTTTTCTTTTTGTTGTTATTCATTATAATTACAAAGCCTATCCAAAATATAATAATTTCTAATATCAGTATCAAATTAATTATGATATTAACGAGAAGTCATGGAGTTAAGTTGTAATCAACCATGTTACTTGTAGTTTTGTGGTTTGCCAATAACTCAACCATTGGAGTGTGGGTTCGTACGTGCCATTAAATAAGAAAAAGAAGAAGAAATAAACTAGCAATCCATCATACACAGATTTGAAGAAGAAAAGTTAAACAGTCAGAATTATGTAATGTGTATTTAATATTACTTCAGCATGATGTTTTTTCCTAGAGAGAAATGAGGTGAGAATATGTAAGTGTATTCAATACTACTTCAGCATGATGTTTTTTCCTAGAGAGAAATGGGGTGAGAATATGTAAGTGTATTCAATACTACTTCAGCATGATGTGAAAGAAATGTCTCTTTCTAATACCATTATGTTCAGCTCAGTAGATTTGAAGAAGAAAAGTTAAACAATCAGAATTATGTCATTAACGTTTCACGAATATAACAAGTGTAATATGTCAAATTTAATTGGGAAGACAAGTAGAGGATTATAGAAAAATTAAAAAATCTTTTAATAGTAACCAAAAAAAACTTATCTTTTACTAACTCAGATTCTATTTGTAAAGGAGCTTCAATTATGCCAGATGTAACACCGGTAGCCAATTGTTTTCCTTAACGAATTTTCATCTGCTCTTTCATAAAAGAAAATTCTTTGGTCCTTCAAAAGAGCCCCAAATAACAATTTGTAACATTCACACAAACAAGGTATATATACTTATGATCTAATATCTACATTCTACGATTTTATTACCTTTGTCCGCACCTATATATACTTCCCTAGTTACACTCCAATATTACAAATGATACAACACAATAGACTTAAGTTGATTGAGTCTTCTGTGTGGCTACTTCTTCTCCATGGTGAGAACTTCTCTGCCAAAACTTGAAGTTGAGATCTCTTCCTTCCAACATCTTCTCCACTTCTTCCATTGGAAGTCCTTTGGTTTCTGGCACGAAAATAACAACAAAGATAATAGCAGCTATGGTGATGAATATAAATATCATAAATGTCCATGAGGTCCCAATAGCTTGTGTCAAGGATAGGAAGGACTGAGCAACAATAAGATTTGAGACCCAATTGGATGTAGATGCCATTCCTCCACATATCCCTCGATACCTTAGGGGATAAATTTCAGAATTGACAACCCATGGCACAGTTCCCATCCCAGGTGAGAAGAATATGATATAGAGTGCAAGGCCTATTATTGCAAGCCATCCAAATTTACTAGGACATCCCCTGGTGTACCATAGTCTATCTTCTTTATGGCACTGATCTTTTGTGGTATCATTGGAGATCAAACATGCCCCAGGTAAGAGCTGCACACAATAGGTCCAAGTGTTACAACTCAATAATAAAGATCATAGCATTTTTTTGGATAAGTAGACAACCTAGTTCCTAGAATTCACCTGTATAACTATATAAGAGTTTTTTCTCTCTCTTGAATTTACCCAACTTTAAATTAATTTAATCCTTCTTAGGGATTAAAATAAGACAGAAAAAATGACTAAGTTGATACAAATTTTTTAAGTGTACAAAATCGCATTGAACTTAGAACTTATGTATACTATTTAGACCTCTGTCATTAGGCTGATCCTAGTGGGTGCATTTTGATATAAGTTTTGTAATATTGGTGACTAACTCATAATAAATAAATAAATTCAAGGAATAAGTTGCAAGGGAGAATAATTTCATGGTCTAATTAGTTTATTCGCCATATGATAAACAAATTCATATAATAATAGGACAAGTTTACCTTATTGGCTCCAGAAGCACAAAAGCCACAATCTGGAGAAGCCTTTAGGCACTTCATGCAATCCCATCCACCAGGGATCACAGCTGAATGGTAATCCGGGCATGTGTTATTGAAGTGAGAGGTTTCAAGTGCACTAACCATTGGGGAGTGTGTTGTACTCTGATGGAACACAACTGTTAGAACAACAAGGGAAAATACAACACCACACAAACTGAACAACACAAGCTTTTTCCTTCCTGTTCTGTCTATGAAGTATATACTCAAAATAGAACCAAATGCATTGAGACCAGATGTGACTAGTGACAGAAGAAGTGCTGTTCTATTTGATGCAAAACCAGCTAACTGAACTATGGTGGGGCTGTAGTACATCACAGTGTTGATCCCCACAAACTGCTGGAAAATTTGAAGACCCATTCCTGCATACAAACCTCTTCTCACAGTTTTAGTTTTCAGCATTTTGACTATGCTGACCTTATCTGAGGCCTCTGCTTCCTTGATTTCTATTTCAACTGATTCCTTCAAAGTATTAATTTCTGCTTCAACTTCTTGGGGTGGATAAATCTTCCTTAAAATTGCTTTACCCTCTTCTTCTCTTCCCTGTTATTCAATAGAAAACCGAAAAAGAAAGGCGGGAAATGATACAGCTATTGTATGAAAAAAAAAATTGACTGCATACAATTATGAATTATGATAGATGATGGTACCTTTCGGAACAGCCAACGCGGTGATTCTGGCAGCATCATCATTAATACGATTTGTATCAGGGCTGGAACTGCTGCTACTCCTAACATCCATCTCCATGTTCCTGGTGCCTGAAATAATGATCATCAAACGATTAAGGTATGTAACCCTAGTTTGGACCAATAATCTATTCTGTATAATAATGTATTTAAAGGTTGAAATAAGTGTAATCACCTCAAAAGAATATGAATGAATCGTATATAGATACGTGCATTCAAGATGTATCAAATGAGAGAACCTTTTTTATGTGAGTGAGACTGAGAGAAATAAAAAGAGTTTAATGATGAATTGGTGAGAAATAAAAAGAGTTTAATGATGAATTGGTGATGCAATTAGTTTTACACTATCATACAATCACAAATTATTATTAACGTAACTTTTAAGGTAATTTTATAAAAATCAACAAAATTATTATAAATGATTATTTATGATTAGATAACAGTGTAAAATTAGTATATAATCTTTTTTCTCATAAATATTAATCATTAGTTCTTGTAGTTAATGGTGAAAATATTTTAGTCATTACCATTCATACATGGTTATATGGCTCTAATTCTTTTCAATAGATACATCTTTATACTTAAATGTGTGTGCATGCATGTGAAGTTAAACATACTATATAGTATATATCATAATGTTAACAACAAAAGTAGTGAAGAGATGAGACATAGTTTCTCACTTTTGTGAAGGCCAAGTTGATGAGGTAGGAGAGGAATTGTCCACCAGTAATGAGAAAGCCATTAAGACTAACTAAAGCTCCTCGAACTCTGGTTGGAGAAGCTTCAGAGATGTATAACGGGGATGCCATTGAAGCCATTCCAACACCAAGGCCAACGAAAACTCGACCAACAATGAGAATAGATGGATTGGTAGCAGCAGCCATGACAGCAGAACCAATAAAGAAGAGTGTGTCTGCAAGAAGGATAGCTTTTCTCCTTCCAAATCGATCGTTGATCCATCCACCAACTGCTGCTCCTATGATTGCTCCAGCAAGAGCCATGCTCACTATGGCTTCCTATATTATCAAACATCATTTTTCTTTAGTTTACTTTTTTCTGTGGTCTTAACAAAAGTAATTTAAAATTATTGAATCGAGTAACATTATATATCTCTATGTAATTTTTTGTTATTAATATAATGTATAGGAAGATTAGTAAAAAAATGCTTTGCCATTTAGTGTGTCTAGATTGCAGTTCAAAGCTGGTTAAATGGAGAAACACATTTTCAGGGCACCAAAGTTTTAGTGCTTTGCCAATTACCATACTCACTATGGTCTTATTGAGATTAGTGTCGGTTACATTGAATCTAACACATCCTTAATCATTACAACTAATAGTCATATATTTGAAATTAAAACAAATAGTTTGATTTTGAGAAAATTTATTATAAAAGTCAAGAAAAACTTATTATATATTATGATTAAGTGATGATATAAAACTGTTTTGTTTTATGTTGTTGTTGATGTATAGACTGTTTTTGTCTTGAAAGAATTTTGTTAAAAAAATTGGATAAACTATTAGTATTAACTCTAAATCATACTTGTTCTCTTTCATAACTACCCTTACAGTATTCCATAATATCAAAACAACATAGAGTATATGATAGAGATTGAAATTGGCACGCTTTAGGGTGGAAAAAATTGTGCCTACTTTGGAACTGCCTGGACCACACCTTTGATACACCGCCTTGATGTTTAGAACATTAGAGTACAGCCTGATACAGGCCTAAACTTACATAACTCATACCAGCGGAAATGGTAAACATGAAAGCAACTATGATTTGTTTACATAAAATGAAAATAATTTATATAAATTTTTTTAAAAAAAAAATCAAATATAACTTCTGAACCTTAAACCATACATGAGAACTTATGCTCATACAAATATAGATATAGAAACACGTTATGTTACTATACATACAAATTGTGACTCCGCGAGTAATTTTCTTTCTTTATATATTTTAACGTGTCGTTAATTGCTATAGTATATCTTTTAAGAAAATTAAAAATATCAAATGAAGAATAAAAGCATTTCATTTTTTAACAGTTCAAGAAGAAAATTTTTACTTTCAATATTACTAGGAATATTTATATAATTGTTATTTTTTTACCGGACACAAAAAAAAAACCTTTGTTATCTAAATAATTGTATGTAATTAGGTGACACCTGAACACAATATTCAAACATAACTAGTATTTTTTTTTTTATTATTTCATTGGAAACATCGTTATCGCCAAGATGTGAAGAGTTTGCATAAAAACCAAATAATTACTTAAAATATAATTCTTTCAGTTTCGGAATGGACCCTATTTTTTGTACACAAGTAGAGTCATGTGGTCCTGGGTTCCTGACCAAGGTAAGGGGCATTATTGTCAAGTTTCTTGTGAAAAAATTAGAATTGAACGATGGTAGAGGTTATTGGCTTCGTTTTAGTCTAAGACATAGCCTTGGAAATGAACAGTACCTGAAGCCAAGTCTTCCTATCCACTTCTTTGAAATCATCTCTGATATATAAAAGAGCCCCAGATATCACTCCTAAACAAGCCCATCACCATCAATGTTCAAAAGATGCAAAACAGAGGAAAACAGAGACAGTGATACAGATAAATGGGTGTTTTATATGTGAATTAAAAGCGGGGGAAAACAGAGAGAGATTGGTTAGAAGGTGATAGAGGTTATGAAAGTTACCAGTGTCATAACCAAAGAGAAGGCCACCAATTCCAGCAGAAAAAGCAAGGCGAAGAACGTAAGGATTTTTCCATGACAGAGACAAGCATTCTCTGAAAGCAGAGGCATCAACTTCTACTACTCCTCCTTCCATGTTGTCTTCTTCTTGTCCTAATGTTGAACAACACAATCATGCTCAACTATGCTTGTTCTCTTTTTCTCCAAACACACAATATCATTAGCAAAAAGGTGAAGAGACTGCAGAGAAAATTGTGAAAAGAAAATATAAATTGGTGAAATTAGCGATTGAGTCATGGGAGAAGTCAAGATATGTGTGATGGGAGCTGAATTTATAGAGGAAAATGATTAGGATGACTATGGAATCATTGGCAAATATTGGATATTCTATTCTAATAACTTAAAAGGTGAATAAGTATTGGTCAAGAAAATAAAACTTAAAAGTTTTTATAAGAAAAATAAAAGTATTTACCATAATTAAAATACTACCTTCGTTATTATATATATATATATATAATAAGAATATTTTTTCTTATATTAAAAATATACGACCACTTTTAAATACATTAATTACTATTTTTTATACACTATTTTATTGTAAAAACTATTAATAAAATAAGTCATATTTAATGGTGAAGAAAGTTATCTCTTGCAAAATGAATAGTGTTATTAAATATAATAACTACATAAACCAATTAATTGAATGAGTATTTTTGAAATAAAATTAAAAATAACTAACTTAATTATTTTTATTGGTATTGACAAATTAGTTATTTGTTTCTTATAAATAAGAACATAGATAATATTTAATAAGAAAATATTTATTTCACTAGAGGTTGAAAATATTAAAACTTTACTAGCAAATCGTTAGTTTGAATAAAACTGAGTTTTTTTAATCTTTTATTTAAAGCCTTGAATTCAATACTGATTGATATTTCACACTATATGATAATCCAAAAATATTATTTTTCGGTCATCATAATATTTATGTTAAGTACTCAAGTGCTTTGTTAATGACGGATCTTTATTAATATATCCAATCCATCATTTATAATAGGATTTTTATTTCTAATCACATTTTTTATCCATACCCTCGAATTTTAGACTTAAGAAAATTAAGTTGTTTTACTCAAACCTGATAAATATTATAATCATTTTATAAACATTCAATAAAATGTATTTATTATTTCTTTGAAATCAATGTATTGATTATCATTTATTTAAGAATTAAATGTTTTCAATTTTTTAAAATATGATAACCTATTTTCTAAAATATTTATTTTTGTTTCTTAACCATGCATTAATAAATCTAAAAAAATATAAAAGGGATATTAAAATTGAGTTAAAAAGAGGATAAAAGAAATTAGAATAATTTATGTTGAAAACTTGAAATTACCAGTGATAAGTCAAAGTCTACCCCTACTATCTTATGCATTCTTATCTTGCCGTGCCGACCATTGGAGAAGAAGACTCTCGTAGACGGCGGGGACCTAAGCTTGCATCGATCATTGACACCACATATTTTCTTGAATTTTTTTGAAATACAATTCACCGTATTACCAATTTTAGACCATTAAAAAGTTAAATTCAGATTTATACAAACTCTACATTCCAAGAAAATATGTTTATCATTTAATATTAAAATTATAAATATATAATGTTATAAATTCAATATTTTACATATAGAGTTTATCAGAACATCAAATTTGTGATAATACAACTCTTAAACAAATGCAATTTCTGTCTGGGCAACTAAACTTCAAATATATTATATTGTTATTACAATACTTAAGATTGATTTTGTTTGATAGTAATGTTTCTATTAAAAGATAATATACTGCTTTGGGTGCATCGTTTTGAGTTGAGGTATTTTTTTTAAAAAAAAAAGTTGTTAAGTGATTAATTTATTATATATATGAAACGATTAAGGCCTGGACCTAGCTCTTCAAGGATATGATATATAGGTTTGCATGTCATCACTCATCGACGACTATTATGATATTCTCCGAAAACAAAGACTAGTGATTTATTGAAGCGTGGACGAAAGACAATACTAATATACTATGGATTGAGACAACAGAGCACCAGGTTAGAGTGCCTTCCTTATATAATAACGTACAACACTACATCCAGGTTGGAGTTATTTTGAAGGATATAGAGATTAAAAATAGAATACATAGACAAATTTTATTTTAACTTCTTTTCTTAATTTCTAGAATATAAATATCTTTTGTTGAGATAATATCATTTAAGTTTCATTTCTTTTTTCTATAAAATATTATATTCCTCCTTTTGTAGTTTTCTTTGTGAAGATAATCTCATTCTTTTAAAACAAAAAAAAAAAAAATCAATTACCATTTATTTATTTTAATAGTCTACTATTCTTCTTATATAATTTGTTACTATTATTTTCAAGACTATATATAATTGCATTTAAAATTAAATGATTTATTAGTCTCCCATGTATATTTATACAAATGGGCCAAAGGACTTTCGATCTATCTTGAAAAATTCTAATCTGTTGTGTTCTATATATTGCATCAAATATTCAAACGCAAATGTTAATTTGTGATTCAAAAGAACGTCCACTTTTATGCTTTGCTTTCATAAGTAAGATTCTCCGCGATGAGTACTATTTGGGTGAAAAGAATTCGAAAAGAAAATGTTTACCCGCCGAAACTCAACCCCAAGAGAGAAATGAAGCATGTTGCTTACGATTCCCACGTGTAACACAGTTGACAGATTCTGTCAAAGTAAGAAAATTTTCATTTTGATGCTTGTCACATCCATATCGACATCCTATAGCAAATAATCATATTCCAATTTGTGTTGACTTTTATTTTATGGGCAAATCTCATTTGCACTATAATATACGACAGTAGATCGAGTTGTTTATCTAATTCTTATGTATAATATATCCAATAATATTAATGCCTCATCCAAATCAATGGCTTAAACATATCTGTACAAGTCAAGAAAAGAGTCGCGATAGATAAGTTAGCTGACTAAAGCAGTGTGTATTAGAGTAAAATGTGCATATAAAAATGAAGTGAAGGAACTTGTAAAGCCGAAGTTGCCGACTTGGAAAGAAAGATGAAATCACAAAAGTCCATTGTATGGGACACATTTTGATAAATCAAATATTTAAATCACAAATTACATATCACTAACGTCATTCTTGGACTTTTAGAAATTTTGCAGTTTAATTGTGGCTACTGGCTAGAGTCCAATCAGACACTCACAGGTCCCATTCATCTTAAAATTCAAATGCAAGCATGTGGAATTGTGGATTCTACCGAAACAGAAATAGAGGAAATCCTTGAAAATTATTTTTGGCTAGACATGTGTGTCGTGGAGCCACGTCTTTGAAGCCTAGTGTTTGTTTTGACCGAGTTTATTGAATTATCTAATAAATTGGATATTCAAGTTCAAGGGGATTTATCCCATAAAAAGTTTTTAAATTTATGACTCTTTTTTTAATAATAAAATATGTAAGGAGGAATTGAGTTTCCATGCATATGTACCGTATCTTGTGGAGGTTAAAGTGAATTTTAAGACAATTTTGATATATTTTATATTTTTTTATTAAAGTTATTAAAATTGCATTTTAATTTTTTCATGTCTGATAGTAGGGATGATAAAAAAATCCTTACCTATAAATATGTACTCATAAATAAAAAAATTAAAAAATAAAAACTACTTATCTTATTATTCGAAAGCGTATTTAATCTTATTCTAAATTTAAATTCATAATTAATAAATCATCAAAGCATAATTTTATAGCTGAATTCGTCCTCTTATACCCATAAATATAAATATATATGGATAAAATTCATTTTAAGTAAATGGAATATATTTTAAATGGATATCTATCACCTATGAGTATAGATATTTTTTTTATCTATTCATTAATAGATAGGTATGTGGATCATAGTTTCCATATTCATGGATACCCACTATACCCATGAAATTACACAAAATATCCTTATATATATATATATATATATATATATATATATATATTATCTAAACAAATAATCCAAGTTCCTAAATCTAAGCAACACCCTCAATCACACCCTTAGCTCCCTGTCTCTCACCTTCTCAGCAGTCAACAACACCTCAACAACGCCTCACCCTCTGTTCCTCTCTTCTTCGACCGCAAGGTCCACGAGATGGAGGCTCTCAAGTCTCACTTCTCACTTCTCACGCGTCACGCCCTCAGGCCCTCACCCTCTTAGTAGCGTCTCTCCCTCTATTTTGTTTCTCTCTTCTTCAATCACAACACGAACCACAACCTTTTTTATGTGAAAAACTTATTTGTTTAAATTTGAAATATCCATGGATATCAAGAAAATCTGTAAATATTTTTCCAAATGGATATTTAATAAGTAGATAATGGATAGATTTTTTTTCAACGAATGGGTAACGAATTATTCCTAACTGTAACCGACCTACCCATTATCACTCCTATCCGAGAGTCATATTAAGCCCAGTATAATAAGAAGTGGGCCTTATTGCCATGAGACAGCACTCTTGCAGCCCAATCTGATCAAAAAACCAGATTTTTAGCCTGAGATGGGATCCACGGCTTTCATTTTTCTCAAACTTTGTTGCGAAAGACAAGGCTATCAATTAATGAATGTTCAGCCTAAAGACATGATATCATTATGTATTTGTCAAGATTAGAAAGAAAGGTTTTTCTCACACCCATTGGCATGTATACACCTTAATGGTAGAAAAGGAAAAAATGAGAAGTAAGAAATGTAATGAATGATGTTAAAAAAAAGAGATAAAAATAAAAAGAATGTAAGAAAGAAAAGTCAGAATATCAAAATTGACAGTTCAGAAATGTCCTTTTCTTAAATATGAATCATAACTAGTTAACACTGTTGACATTCTATGATTTGTAAGTATCACGTAAATCATAATACAAGTATTAAGGTTGCGACAGAAATATGGCTGTTTTCTTTAATTTTCCCAATATAAATGCTAATAAGCCTACAATTTAACCCTCTATGTGGAGAATATTTTCCTATATCAAAGAAAATTAGCACTCTACAAAAAAAATCCAAATATATAAAATCAATTCATATTTAGTCCAATCTAATCCACTTTAAATTCATTTAAATAGTGTGATTTTATATCCAAATCCAATTTTTTGGATTTTAAATCCAATTCAATTAATTTGATATCAATGTGATATTAGATTTTTAAATCTAATATAATTTTTCTGACAATGATAACTAGTTTTTTTGGTCAACTTCGGTAAAAGTTATTTTTTTTGTCAATGTCATTTAAAGTTATTTTGACCAATGTCAATTGATGATGTTTTTAAGCCATCATCAGTTGAGACTGTTTTTCAGTTAATGTCAGTAAGGGTTTTTTTCGATCAACATTGGTGAGAACTATTTTTTTTTTCGTTTTCGTCCAAAGTTTTTTGCCAACATTAGTCGAGACTATTTTTTGTTGGCATTAGTTAGAGATTTTTTTTACCGATGTTTTTTTAGATTATTTTTTGGTCAACGTTAGGTAGATTTTTCAACCGAGACTATTTTTTTGGTAACATCGACTAGGATTTTTTTACTGACATCGATCGAAAACATCATCAACAAACAAACATTAGTTGACATCGGCCAAAATATTCCCCCAATTGATGTAGATTGAAAAACCTCTAGTTGATGTCAGCAAAAAATTTACCTAGCCAACTCTAACCAAAAGAAATAGTCATGATTGATGTTGGGCAACAAACCTTAATTAATGACAACAAAAAAATAGTTTCAACCAGCGTTGACAAAAAAAAAAACATAGCTAACGTCGATCAAAAAATAATCTCATATTTCAAATTATACTATAGCCTTCAAACTTTAGATTGCTTATTGTTTTGAGAGATTATATTACATTTTATTTTAGTAACTTGAGTATGATTATGATAAAACTTGATCAAGTTCAAGTGTATATGATTATTTACTTTTAGTGATATTTTAATTAACACATTTGATATTTGAAATAATTCTTATCAAGTTCAAATAGACGGGTGCTAAGTTCTTACTTTTTAACATTTAATTATTAAAAATTTGTAAAAAAAATCTCTATAACATTTAAGTGAACATAGATTGGGTAAGATCAAATTCATATCCACTTAAATAGATTAGATCTTAAACTAAATTATTTTAAAAAATATATAAATATAAATTTAAAATCTAATCCATTTAAATAAATATGAATAAGATTCTTCATTGAACCCCTATAGTCAGTAATTCCACCAAACCCTCGCTGCCTCTATTTCTCTACCTTTCCAAGCCTCAAAGGTGATCTTATTGCACCAAATATAGAAATTAATAATGCATGCACATCGCTTTTCTCCTTTCCCCCAACAATTAATATACCTAAGTAAAAACTTCAAATATTTGCAAAAAACAACAATTTGTATTCTTGATCAGCGTGGCCTCATTTGCGTGCAATTCAACGTCACATGGCTTTTGTTAACAATGGAAACACAAATAGGAGAGATTCAGAGCACGCGTTCATTGAGAATTCCCAGAACTTCAGTTGCTAGAGACTCAGATATCATTGATAATCTGCAATACACGAGCCTGAAGGACATCATATGTAACGCACCAACAAGGTATTATTTAACCTTGTATGAGGGAAATGACTTTAACTCGACCGTTGCTATCAGAAACGAGTTGGTGAAGCGTGCAGCTTCGGTTTACCTACAATCTGCGGCGTTGTTGGTTCCCAAAAACGAAAACTGCTTTGTGACTTTCTGGAAAAGGCTAAAGAACTGGGCTGCTTCCTATTCAAGATGGAGGGTTTCATATCATGCAAACCCATTCAGGCCTTGTCTTGCCCCAATTTACCAGTTTCTGAATCACATGTTGGGGAGTACTATTTTAGGGCTTTATGTCATTGCTAGCTCCTTTAAGTTTTGGTGTATTTGATTACTTTTTTTTTTCTCTGTTTGTATATATGTAGCACATATGAGATATATTGAAATGTTTAAATTGTAATATTTTGCTATTTTTATGTTAGACAGATTGTTTAAAGCTAAATATTCTACCCCGGAATTTATGCGATTAACAGGACTTGTTCAATAACTTTTTTTAAAAAATATATTTTTCATTCTTATAAAATTAGAAAAGTTTATTTTTATTCTAATGAAATTTTTTGTACGTTTTCAATCCTTATATTTAAGATGTTCAGTCCTTAAGTGGAAATTCTGACAAAAAACATATTGAAAAGGAAAAAAAAATAAATTATAGGAACAAAAATCAATTTTTTTAATTTTATAACAAAATATTTTTTTTGTTCATAAAAATGGTAGAACAGATACACAATCCAAATATTATCTAGTAGGTATACATATGTTGTGGTGCGGTTAGCAAAGAGATCTATCAAGAAGATTAATGCATAGGTTTAAATTGTAAACAATTTTATCATGTCGTAGCTACTTGAATAGGCTTTCGAGTTTCGACTGCTGTATGAGATATTTATGGAAAAAGTTGTCCACCAAACAAAATTTTAGCGATATCAGGAGAATCAAGGCATAACCTGATTCACTAAAAAAAAAGGAGAATCGAGACTTGAATTTAAACCTAAATCTTTAACACTTGCAATTCGTATTTTTGGTTTCATGGCACCTCGAGTAATGGTTTGTGTATTTTGCTACTTGGGGTACGTAGAATGTAGCTAGGGACAATATATATATAGTCTAGAGAATAATTCTAACATGCTCACTTCAAGTTTCGATTGTTCTGAATTTGCGGCAACTTTGCTTTTTCTACAATCGATATGCAAGAGCCACACTGATAGTGCGGATTGCAAGCATTGCAGTTTTCAATATTTCAAAAAGTTATAGTAGAAACTATATAGTGTGCTTATGATTGTTATAACCCTTGGTAACTGCAAATTTATCCATCACGTGTTATACCCTGCGGATTACAAGCGTTAATGCCGCTTAGAATTTTTTCAGAAGTTCTCCTAAAATAATGATATATGGACACACAGTGTATATAGTTACTAGTAATTAAATTAACATCTTTTATTTTTTCTTTACTCATTTTTATCAAGTCATATCTCCCGACTCCTGTTACATTTATAATTTTCTCTCTTTATCGCTCTGAGTGTTTATAGGTTTGTGAGTGTTCATGAACATTTTTTGTTCTCATGTAATACAACATTTTACTCTTATGGGTTAAAAAAATGGGAGTGAAAAATTTAATATATTTCGAAATTTTCACCTTATTTGGACCAAAATGGTCGTAATTATAAAGACCTAGCTCTTTTTTGTGTATATGTGATTTGTTAAAACCTAGCATTTCTTCACACGCAAAAAAACCCTAATATTTCTGAAAGAATCCAGGTGTGATCCATCTACCCCGACGGTCTTGAATGGCTTCAAATTAAAGAAGCATTGATTTCCATACATGACTATTTTTAAGACGCTTGACCCTCCTTTCTTACTGTCAATTACTTTCATATTCGTCTTTCAATTTATTTTTATTAATATTCAACCCGACAGTCCGACATCATATCCTGAAAACGCCGTCGTCTCTCTATCATCAATCATCAAACGCAACACAAGGAAATAAAACACCAATCCCAATTCCCCCAAGCTAGCCACCTTCCTTTTTCACTTCAATTCATTATTCTCCCCCTACACTTTTACTACTTTTTTTTTTATATAATATTATTACTTTTTTACTTGCGTAACTTATCAATAGATACCCATGTTAAGAATCATTATAAAGCCATTGGACAAATTATTAATGTTATCTGATTTCACTTAATGAAATAAATAATTAACATCCTTTACATTTTTTAATATAATAAATATTTTGAAGCACTACGAAAAGATAATTTTAAAGTGAAAAAATATTTAACAAATTCAGTCATTTTTGTAAATTTGACAAAATCAAATTCTTGAATCAATCAAGTTCACAATTTTTTTTGGACCGAATTTGAAATTTATTATACATCTGTCATATTTATTATACCCGTTTTCTTTTTCTGTACAATGATTTATTATACGCGGTAGACTTTAGTCACCAACAATCAATAATTGTGTTCATTACTCATGAGCTTTACAATACCTTAAATAAAACTTGCGTACAATTCTTAAAGAGTAAACACAGGCTTACTTTCAGAAGTAAAATACAGTATTAATTAGTTACACTGAAAAAAAAAAAAAAATATAGCACTATAACTACATTGAAGATGTGAATATTAGTTCTAGAAGAGTTGTCTAACTTCCTTCTTATGTAGTCTCCGCTTGATTTCCAAACTTCTTCTTCTTTGTTTGGTGGAATAGCTGCAAATAGGACTCAGACACTCAAGTTAGTGAAGCCCGAAATGTTTATGTGTATCTCTTAATTAGGATTAAAAACTTAGCTTGTGTGTTTCTAGTGGGTGTATATGTAGATGTCCGACCTTAGGGCTTAGGGGAGTTATTGACTGATCGTGGGTGTCAAGGGCCTTGTGAAGCCGAATACATGTCGAGTTTATGGGCTGTACGGTACACCAACCTACTCGCTTGATTAGCTTCTTCGATACATTATATAAACTCACTTATTCACACACCTTCTTCATTTCATATGTAGTAAGAAATGGAGTTAGCAACATCATCAGAAGCATCGATCATGAACCCTTACGAGGTGGTGCACCGTCTCACATCGTGCAACGCCGTGGTGGTGTTCAGCTCTAGCGAGTGCTGCATGTCCACGGTGGCCAAGCGCCTTCTCTTCAGCCTCGGGGTGGGTCCCACAGTGGTGGAGCTCGACCACCACCCCGCCGGCCCAGCCATCCATGCCCTCCTCTTCCAGCTCGCCGCCGCCGGCACGCACCACCAGACCCTCCCCGCCGTCTTTGTCGGCGGAAAGTTCCTCGGCGGACTCCAGACCCTCATGGCCGCCCACATCAACGGCACTCTCGGTCCTCTCCTCAAGCAAGCCGGAGCCCTGTGGCTTTAACTTGTTCATTTTCTGTTACCTAGCTAATATGTCAATTTTATATAGTTACATCATTATATATATAATTATATTTTGCATTAATTAATATTCAATGTTCATAATCATAGGATTAGGACATGTGCACGTACTTAATTAATGGTGACACTGATCAATGTTAATTATTTTACACGGAATGATCAGTATGTGGTGAATGGTGATATTTCAAGGTTAATTTGTCTTATAGCTAGACTTGGAGTTAATTAATTAGTCTCCGGTAAATGTTTATTAGTATTATTTACAAATTTCATCACGGTCTAAGTGCATTAACTTTTGGAATTGAACTCAGTTATTATAGTTTTTTTAGATCATTAATTTAACTATACTCGAGTGAGAAGAGAAGTGGTAGCAATTAAAGTTTACTACTATAGAGTGATCATCGAAGCTGCATTGCCCTTCAAACTTGATTAATTAATTATAGGTTTCCCACCATTAATTTTTCGAAAATGCTGTTTAATTAATTGGGAAAAATATGGTTTCATACTACTATTTTCCTTTCTTTTAAATATTGATTATTACGGCTTCCTCTCTACCCAATGAAAAAAGACATTTATTGCTCATTTTAGAATGTATGTAGAAGATAGTTTCCGCTGTTATAAGATGCACAAGTTATGGATTTAACTTTTTCATTAATTTTACTTAATTTAATTAGTCTTACTTTTTTTTTTAAGAATCAAATCCTATATCGACGACCATGCCGATCGATCAAGTAGTTTATTATAAAGTTTGTTTCTTTTTAAATGTGCGATGCTAAAATAAATGATAAAAATTAGTTGGGTCGATGATCTCTCTAGCTCCGGCGCCGGTGAGGGAAATCGAGGTGCTACTAAATGCTAACAATGTCAATGATATCGATATGCATGAAGATAATATTGGAATAATTTTTAAGTGAGAGAGAAGGCACGTCATACATATGATATAATAATATCCGTACGAAATAATTAGTGTGTATATATGATGGATGCATAATAATGTGATCTCACATAAATGGCATGTGTCATGTGCGTGTTTAATGTATTCACACATATCATGACTACCAAGAAAAAACCGTTTGGGGTATCTTAATTTGTTCTTCAGTCTCTGTTATCTGCTGCATCCTGCAGTGCAGATTGCAGAATAAAATAACCTCGTTGTCTATTCAAAACAACAAAAAGGAAATAGTTAAAATTAAAACTTAAAATTGAAAATAGGCAAATGTTAAAATATCACTCGATGTTTAACTACCTTCATATATTATATGTATGCAGTCAAACTTTGTATATTTACTATTTTTTACCATATAGAGAACTTAGATACACTTATTTTTTTTTTAAAGTACCAACAAAGTTTGGCTAAGAAAATAATTTATTGACAGTGTTTTAATTGTGGATAAATGGAAATGGGTATAGATCGATTCTGATAAGTTTAAGTGTTTGACCAGTAAGCTTTGGAAAGATAAAATCTGTTGGAAGAATACTAGGATTGATGGCATTGCCTGTTGATGGCAAAACAAAATCATGACTAGCTGACAGTTTATTACCTAAAAATAATCATTATCTACAAAATTAAACAATTATCATTTTAATTTGATTTATATGCATAATCATAACTTAATCATTGATTATCATATATAATAGCACTATAACTATTTTTTGTGATAATCATATTTGAGATAATTTATATCTGTCTAATAATATATGAAATTTAAACTCTTTATTATTTTAATTCAAAAATAAAACAAATATATGTTTATACATAATACAGTTTCTTTATACAATTTCTTTTGACAAAAAAATAATTGGTAGTATATGTTTCACTGTGCAATAAATTGTGTGGGTCACCTACTTTGTTCCTCCTAATTCTAATGCCACCTTTATTCTTTTTTTTTATTATAATATATGTAGTAAATATCATTATATATATACTTAATTATATAAATGAAAAATATGTATTCCTCATAAAAAGTATTGTATTTTTATTAGAAAAAAGTGATTAAGTGATAAAACAATTAAAAGGATAAAATGATAAATCAAAATTTAGAAAAAATAAAGAATTTTTTTCTTTATTGATGGGAGGGATATAACATGTTATGCATGTAGAGTTGCATAATCACACACTCACCAGGACACGTGAGAGAAAATCGTTACTAACTTCATTTCCTGTTAGTTATTATTTATCCCATGACGAACTTATCATTCAAATAATATTGAATTTTTTTTCCTTCTATTTTTTGGTGGTAAATCATGAGCCATGAGTGGGATATGAAATTTGACTGATGACTCTTGTTTTCTTTTTCAGGAAATGGAAGGAAACACAACCAAAGACATGCATGTGACGTGAACAACTGACTGCCCTTCAAATTAAAGCATCCACATTTGAAGACATTTTCTCTTTCCATTTGATCATTTTCTAGTCCTCACTTTACCTCTATCACAATTAATAACTCAAGTCCCAACCTTTCTTTTGAAGTTTAATTTGTCACAGTCCAATGTTGTCTTTTTATACCATAGCCTTGTTTCGCCAATTTTGTTCTTAATATTTTTTTTTGAATATTAAGAATTCTTAATCTAGAAACATTGTCATGATTACATTAATTCTCACCTAAAAATATTTATATCAATTTTCCACATTTTCGTTTTTTTTAGAAAAGCAATATTTCAGCATTAATATGATGACTTTATGCAATACGTTTTTATGTGTTTAGAGGACAATTTTGGACTTTACTTTAAAGTTTTCTTGAAATAAAAAAAAATTATTTGAATTTAATTCTAAATAGATAAATTTTATAAAATTAAGATCATAAAAAATAGTCTGCAAACACTTACCAAGCGACTATTTTTTATCTTTATTTCGCTTTAATAAAAAAGAAGTTATTTCATATTCTTCTCTCACTTTATTCATGCATATAGCCACTATGATGTAAGCTATTGATAAAGTAATAATTGGATAGTTTTTTAAATTAAATAGGACGGTATTATGGGAAATGTTACAATTAAGATAAAAAAAAATGTTCTATTGTCTATAAGCTACATTTAAATTTTCACATAAGCTCCTCTCTCATGTGACTTGATTTGAATAAATACTGCTGACCGCCCTCTCATTAGATTTCCATCATATTACACAAGATTAGAGGGGGGTAACAACACTTTTTTTTTTTGTTTAAAATTGATGTAAGCCTCACTAGTTTAGGAATGAACTGATCACAAAAAAAAAAAAATGGGACTGACATATTTAGTAGAACTCACATAAATTTTACTCGATAATAAGTATATTGAATAAAATGTTACCATCCAACATTTTGCCACATCATTTATATTTATAAATTTTCTTTTTCACAATCTTTTCTTTATAAAAAATTGTGTGTATGCTTTTTTCGTTTTAGATGACAGTGTTACTGGAATATTATTAAGATATATTTTTTATATTTAGATTATACATAACAGAAAAGAAAATGGAAAAGGGATGTCGCACAACTTAGTTTGAATTTTGTTTTGGGCACAAAATATCACTGTCATCCTTGTCCCTAAAATTAGTAAAGAGGACAATAGTATATCAAGCAGATTCAACTAGCCTAGTTATAATTGTAGCAAAACGTAGGGTTAATAGATAACAAGTTTGCGCCATAATTAAACTAGATATAGTTATAGTGTTATACATCACCAAAAAAACTAGTTATAGCTATAGCTATAACAAAAAGTAGGGTTATTAAATGTCCAGGTTGCGCAATAATAGTGCAATGCTCAAATATTCCCATTTTTTCCTGTTTTATCTCACCATTGCCTCTAAGGTTTGTGGTTAATAGAAGCTGTCACATTGTGGTTAACGTACATGCATGATCCTAATCTAGTGTCATTGGTATTGACTTTATCTTGGAGTTTCATTCTATTTATCTTCACTCTTGGCACAGTTTTTAGGACACACTCCCTTCTCAATCTTTATTCTTCGACTTGTTCAATTACGTTTTTTTTAAGAAAAAGGCAAAAGTATGAATAAGTTTTTTCTAAGGCTATATAATCCATAATCTAGTAAAAGGGTCACTTTTTAAGTTATTTTTCTCCTCAGAAACTACTCATGCCAGTTAAGCCACCCTACATAAGAAAAAGATGAATCTGGACAGTACCTAATTATGTGCCTATTGAGGCAGCAAAGGCCAGATCAAATAATTGTTTAACTATGGATTAACAATTGTTTTGGGATCATGTCAAACAGTGACTTGATTTAACTACAAAATCAAATCAAATGTTGACTCTTCAAATTCGGCATAATAAAATTCATAAAAAGAAAATCAAATATCAACTGCAGACAGTCCAAAACTCAACGAGATTTAACTATGGATATCAACTGCCAAATCCAAGAGTACATGATCCCAAAAGCACAGTATACGGAGATCAACATGAGGGGTGCAAATGCAAACTTATCACCAAAAAGTAGAGGGTGTAAAATTTGGCCCCATATCTCTACAACTACAAGACCTATCAGATAAATCCTCTCAATCCAGCCAATAGCGAAACCTTTCTTCACAGTTGCACCCGAATTACCTTCAGATCCAAATTGATCAGCTTTTTTCTTTGAATTAGCAGTTGGCACTCTTGTAGCTTCAGCCCCATCATAAAATTGTGCTGAAAATCCTGACCACATCAAAATGGAGTGCAGAAGCAGCAACAATACTTTGATCGGATACTCCTGTGCCCCAAATAGTAGCGGAAAAATTGAATAGCAAGATACTGCACACACAAGTAACATGTGTAAATTCAAAGAAACAGAAATATGAAAAGAATAGGACTGGTACCAAAATGGTGAGACTTGCAACTTGTTTTCTTTGGCATCCAAAAGCAGTCTCGGTCATTAAAAGCAAGGTTTTTAAGGCAAACATATAGCCAAGTTCAAGGAGGAATTGGATTGAATAATTGTTGCTATAGATTTGCTTTTGTCTTTCATTCTGCTTGATTAACGTTGTGCAACATTGGAATAGTTGCTTGTCTCACAAGTAAACTTAATCTTAGCTGTAGTTGGGTTATGAAAATATAAATCTCAACAGTATAAAGAAAACTGTATCACAGAGAAGTAGAGAAAAAAAAACTGAGAAACTGAATCTGAACTAATATTATTAGTTGCAAAGAGAGAACCCTGGGTTCTTTATATACACAGACAAGAGTTAACACAACCTTGTAACCCCAGCAGCACCAAAACTAACAAAACTGACAGCTGCAACCCAGCTGTACTAACAGAGGGTACTCAAATAATAGAAGGCACCAAAACACACTAACAGAGGCGAAGTGAAGAATTACTAGCTTATAAAGGGTGTATGAAGATTTATGTGACAATTGCAGTAGTAGTTGTGGTTCTACTAATTGTGTCAAAAGGTTTCAAACCACAAAGTTTTGCTTGGTGGATTGTAGATGATATTTAAAAAAAGCAAGATTACCTGCAAAAGATAAAGCTGATGTAGAATTTTTTCATGGTTTATTCCGTTGTGCAAAATCCATGTACACTTGTAGTGTATCATTCCCTATTTGTCACATATCCTATAGGCACCAGAGCCCATCACAAGTTTCATTACCTGTTAGAATCTCATTTTCAGACGAACTACTCTTTTTTCACTCTGTATTTTCTATGACATTCTCTCACTTTCTTAAATATCACAAAGTCATATCTCCTAATTTATATAATATTGTACAAGGTTTTATGATATGAACAAAAAACCTGCTTATCTTTTCATTTCCCCCCTTTGTATTAACAACTAACCAAAAACCTTAAGTATACTCAAGTAACTTCATGTGTTCATTTAGTCTTGCACATAACCAAATGGAAAAAGGCTTCTCGTTCAGTTTAAAGGGAAATAAAATGTACGTACCGAGCATCTGACAAATCTATATACACCTAGGGCATAGATTACAATAGACGGAGCATTATTCATAGAAACCTATAACAATAGGATAGGAAGGACCATATTTGCAAAACTAGTAGCAATTGGCAAACTATTATTGAAAAAAAATAAATCATAACATTTAGTGAAATTGTCTACAACAGGGTACATGCACCACTTGTGTTTTCCACTAGTTATATAAAAATCACATGTAATTAAGTATGCACACATTTTTCATAATATTTTATTTCATTTTACTTATATATCAAGTTTTTTTTCCTTCAATATTTAAATCATTAGAAAAATGAAGGGGAAAAAAGAAAAAAAGAAAAGCATTAGAAGTTGGAAAACAAATGAATTAGCATTAAATGCACACCTATTGACAGCAAAAAGTAATGCCTTGCATCCTCTAGAGTTTGTGCCGCAACAATTGCAAGTGGTATTACAAAATGGAGTGATGCCTTCTCATGTACATGCCACCCAAAAAGAAAGCCACATGTATAAGCATAGGCTATCCATCTACTAATCATCTGTGGCTGTGGATTCTTCCAAGCCTTGAAAAGGCAAGGAGATAAGGCGAGAAGAACCATTATGAAGGTTACAGATGGTGTGATCTGCATATTAGTAAATAGAAAAATGAATGCTTTGATGAAACTTTTGAATAACGAAAAGTAAAGTTGTATAATTAAATGCTGATAAACTTTCTGATATAGATTTCAAATAACCAGTTATCAAGCTCAATTATAGATGTCAATTGAACAGTAGCACCTTGGAAGTTGAAATAGCTAGCATGAGGTGTGAAATGTAAAAGCTAATACTATGCATTCTCTCACCAATTATAGAGTTTCACAAGTATCATTTCTTGATGTCGAACAGGTGCTAATTTTGAGTTATCAAGTCGTGGTTTCCATGTGAACATTATATTTATAATCTATATTTTTATTCTTAGAAAATGGGATAAGGATCATCCAGTGAATCAGCTATATATTTTCAACAAGATTAAAAGTAAATTTCTAATCTATCAGTGGCTAGGTCATGGTGCATGATAACTAGTTTGAAGAAATGATATAACATAATCCTCCACCTCCTCATACTAATGAAATGTATACAGCAAATAAGGTACTTCACTTCAGTCATCTGTTTTGACATAACCACAAAAGCATGTGATTAGCTTAACCAGAGTCATAACATCCAGTCCACTGTGTGTTTTTGTTGGTTTAATAACAAACAAGTTATTCAGAGAATAAAAATACAAAAGTAATCTTACCTGAGGTAGTATAGAAAATGGTGAGGAATCCCCTACTAGACCAGCAGTGAATGATCCTGTTGGTGTCTGGACGTTAAAGCCAAGTTTTCTGAATATGAAAGCAAGCCCTTTGTCTGACAAGATATAGAATACCCAAAAATTTGGGGCCCAATATGCATGGCAAAGCCCCCTGCCAAATGGAAACAACCGTTGAATGACTTGTTGTATCTGCAATTTATAATTTGAACAATCAATAAGCAAATCAATAATGCAAAGAGTGCATATGATATATCTTCACTTTTACGCAGGAAAATGAATACAATAATTCAGTAAAGGGTGATTAAAGTTGTCCCCATTCACTTGAGCATGCAAAGTTGGCCATTTATAATTTGGTAAGATTGCTCAATTCATGCAGTAGTCTCATTTGGACACTACATAGTTCAGGTGGTTACTTACTTTGGATTTAATTTATTGCTTCTTTCTTGTTCTGGTGCTGTGGAAGGATTATAAAAACTAAAATGTTCTTAACCTGATCAAAACTCAGTACATCTGGTCATCTACAATAGAAACCATGCAGCATGGCACAACCTTGACATATAAAAGAACTCTTCTTCCCATATGATTTTCATGGTTATACCAAGCATCCAATTTGTTCTCCATTGTTCAATAAGTTGGAAACAAAACATATCAATTTATCATTCCACATTTCTGCAAATCAACAAGACACCTAAAATTCCTAATCTTTTTCAACAAATAGTAATCAATTTCAAATTAGTTAAATGTGATGATTTATCAGAAACAAGGGGAAAACAGCAAGACATGGGCGAAATGGTGACCAAATATGAATTCAAGATACAAAAATTATATTTACCTGTCCAAGGTGGAAAAATGGTCCAAATGCAGATGCAAACACTGCTGTAACCACTCCTCCCATAATCAAAAGTCGACTGAAGCCTCTTACCATTCCACCCCAACAATAGTGTCTCAACAAATAAACAAAATATATGGGTGCTGCCACTGCAAATAAATGCTTAAAGCACAAGAGAACAGCAAAAACAAAACCACCTAACAAATCCCTTCCTTCCTCCAAATATGAAAGTGAGATCAACAAAATCCCACTGAGAAATCCATTGTACTGAAAATGCACATGGTCCACTATAAAAAGCATTGGTGACCAAATAACCAATGACCAGATCAAATGCTGCTTTCTTGAATCCAGATTCCGAGTAAGTCTGTAAACCCCATAAAGAAGAGACAAATCTGAAAGTATTACAGTAGCTCTTTGGAAATAAACCACCTTGTTGGAGCTATAATTAAGGCCATCCTGAAGGTGCACTATTTGGGGATCAATGAGGTGAGCAAAAATGGATAGAAATCGCTCAAAATAGGCAAAGAATGGTGGGTAATCAAGAGTCCATGGACTTGTCTCATCAAAGTACCACTGGGAAAGAGGGAGGGAGTGAGTCAAAGCCAGCCAGTTGCGGTGCACCTCAAAATCTGTACTACGATAGGATGGGAAAAGGAGAACTTTTATGCAGGTAGCTACAAGAAAGAACCACCATAGAGTAGTTTTGGGACTATGAGAATGGTGAACTTCAATGAAGCTTAGTTTCTCTTTTCCCATGCCAGAATTTGGGAGTGATAAAAAGAAATAAAATGTAGATGTTGTATTTAATGCTGAAACCCAATAAGGCTGTTTTTGTACAATAAAACAGAATTTGCTCAATTTTCAACCCAATATGGAGGCTGTATTGATGGAAATCATGCCCTTTTGAACTTCCTGCATAAAAGTCAGTACAGTTACCAAGAAAGTTTATCTGAGTATCCTTGACAGCCAATATGTGAAAGCTGCAAAAGGATATTTGCATAAAACAGTTAGGAATCTATAGTCAACTTCATGCACATATCTTCTAGTAACAAGTAAAGAATACAGACCGATGATTAGGTTTGTAGCATTTATGGAAGGTAAAATATTTGAAGAAGACATGGTAACAAATATGCAATCCATGACAAGTTTTGATTCTTTCGTAAAAGAAAAACTATTAAGAGAAGAAAGATAAAGAATTAGTGGGAAGGATAAGAAATCCTCCAGAACAGGAAAAACTAGTTTAAAAACTGAAATAACAATGAAGTTAAAGACCCAAGAGTGCAGCAAGGCTGTTAAATACGTATAGCTCTCCACATATTGGAGGTGAAGACACCTCTATAAAAATCAATGAGCAAGGCACCAAAAATAGAAGCAAATAAAATAATCCTGTTCAACAGTAGACTAAGGGGCAAAGAGGCTCCCTTGAAAGAAAGGGAATCCATTCAAACCAAATTCACCATAGAAATGTAAAACTTGCAATCTGCAATTTTAGTTTCCTTATCCTTAAAAGAGCCATAAAATCAAGTTAAAAGAAACTGTTACAAAGTGGTACAACCGCCCAAAGTTTACAAACAAATTATTCCATGCATAAGTATGTATATGAAAGCATTAAAAGTAAATTGGCCACTTTCTGAACTAGCTCTACGCATAGCACATACCAGAGGAAGATGTGGCAAGAAACAATCCAACTCAAACTCTTTCAAAAGATTTTTATACCTCCTAGGCTCCTACCTATTTTTACTCAATGCAAAAGCCTAGTAGCAGTGTCTCCATCCCTTAAATCACATGAAAATTGGATAATTGTCATCAATCAAATACCTACATTTTATAGTAACTCCAATTTTTCAACCTCCCCTTGAGTAACTTTCTCATGAATTAAAAACCTTCCCAGCTCTCCAAAAAAGAAGATGCCTAATCCACATATTCTAATAACAGTTCACTTACCGAGCGGAAGATCCAAAAAAATAATCGGAAACAGGGCATGGTAAGATCTTGAGCACAATACACCTCTCCAATTTTGCAGTAGATTGAATATTTAAAAAATTAAAATTCTCCCTAGTAGAATTTTATAGCAGAGCACTGTGAGTTACAAATTCAGATATGACGTGCCAGATTTATTTGACAACCAGGGCTGATTTTGCACGATAGCAATACCATGAAATGACATAAATCATTGAAGTATAACTAAAATGAAGTGGCATTCGCACACCGACATAAAGTAAATGACAGAAGCGCAACCCAATTCACACGACTGCATGGGGGAAACAAGAAATCTGAAATTGAATTCTGAGATGAGGAAAGAAGCAGCAGCAAAAAAAACCGGTTGGAATGAGGGAGGATATACCAATGAAATTGAACGGCGGTTGTAGATCGACGGTGTCCGGCGGTTGCAGACTTCAAGTTCGAATGGGATTGCGACTCGCGACCCAAGACTGCAAGAGCGAATTTAGTAGAAAATAAGTAATACGAAAATAAACATATAATACTATTTTATTAAAAACTTATTCACTTCTTCCAGAAATTAGTGTATGACTTATTCATCTTCTTCAAGTAATTTGAAAACTTTTTTTGTAAGTATTTACTTAACTCGACTTGAATTTAGTTAATATCTTAATTGATCATATACAGACAAAAGAGCATATTATAAGAATTTTGGATTTAAGTGTTTTCAATTGTGGAAATGTATAAAGAAATTAAAGGTATTGTATAACTATTAATTATTTTAATAAAGTATTATCTCATAAGCTTAATTAACTATAACCAATACTCGATATATTTTTTACTTTTTTTTTACTGAATATATTTTTTACTTTCTTACGTTACATATTTCTCCATGTTAAAAGAGATAAACTCAATAAGTTTTCTAAAAATTATAAAAACCTATATAGAGTAGTTCAACCAGAATAAAATATAGCAACTAAATTACAGAATTTATTCACCAATCTGTGAAAAGGAATCCCAAATAAGTAAAAGAAAAAAATCACCATCAAATATGTACCAAAAACAAAATTGCCACCAAATTGTAGTTGTCAAGGAAAATATATGCAAACTAGATTATCAAGGTTCCTAACTAGCATTTTTTTTTTTTGACGGAACTAACTAACATTGTTGGACCTTCTGTCCTGTAACTATTTCGGGTTTAAATCCTTGTTAAATTCTTTTTAACTATCTATAAATGACTCAAGTTTTCTCACTTGTTATTGTATTCAATCTCATTCTGCCAAAGAACAAAGGGTTTTCAAATGGTGAGAAAGATGAAATCTGTCCACAATTTGGGTGAAGTTGCACCAGCCCTCCTCATTTCTCATTCTCGGAGTCGAAGATCCTCAAATTCATTCAAATTAGAAACTATCATCGAAGAAGAGCCTCAAGTGTCCAAGTTATTATTGTACAAGGGTGTTGTTTCTTTCTCTTTGTACTCTCTGGCTTCTTCTACAGAGGATTGTTTTGATTTGGCATGTTATGGGGAAATTTTGCTTACTTTATGTGTACCAATAAAAGTATAAATAATTAAATTTCCTTTCTCAAGCTTATATGTCAGTGAACTTCAATCATTTGAGATAGACTGCAAAACGGTGTCTGATGGCATGAATTCTTCAAAAACTGGACTGTCAGATTTTAATTGTATTTTATCTAAGTGTGCTATAAATATTCCATGTAGTTAAATATTTCACTTTAAATTTTAAATAAACATCTTGAAATTTTCTAATTCATTTATTGAATATAAAAATAAAGTATGTAATTATAAATGATACATATACACTAAGTCAACAAATAAGGATAAAGTATTAAGTAAATTATAAATAAAAATTATATAGACCATAAATCATGGAATCGAAAGTAGGTCGAACCTTTTACCGGAGACTTATTATGATTCGACCTATTTAAGGCTTCGTCTTACTCAACTTATTTAGTAAAAAAATCAAACTCACATTTTAAAAAGCATATTTAGTTAAAAAGATTAGACTACATACCTTAACAAAAATCTATTAAATTTGATGGATGGTCCGTTTAATAATAATATTTTATAATAAAAATATTATTAATAATATTATAATTATTTTATTTAAATAATTTTTAATTTATGTTTGAAATACGTTAATTAGTATAAACATATATGCATAACAAGAATATAAACTTTTTTCTTTTGGTGAGACGTAAAAATTTTGGTAACATGTAATATTTATAGGCAAATTATCTTCATATGTTGTGATTTAAAATTCTTATTGTTTTTAGTGAAAATCTTTGATTTTATTTAAAAAATAATTTTTTTTTATGCTTCTGAATACAAAATAGAGTGGAAGGACTAATGGACCGGACATACTTTTATAAGGTAGGATTCAAGCTTAAAAATATACTTGTCACGAATAATATGTCCAAATTTAAAGTATAAAAATATAAAATAGATTATATTAGACTGAAGTAGGATTCAGCTCAGTCCATTTTCATCCTTAAATAAATTTATATTTTAATTGTAAATATAGAGATAATATAAATTTTCAAAACTAAACAAAGATAAGTGGATTTTTATAATAAAATATTAACTCAAACATTTTAAATCAGATTAGTTTAGTTTATTATGAAAACATGCAAATTTAAAATACTTAAACGATATTGGTAGAAATTAAAGTTATAGATAAGCACTCTCTGAAGCTTAAGTGTTTGTCGACTATTTGGTGTCATTCCTGCAAATGCGCAGTATTTTCTGTAGGCTGCCAACATTTACTCATTTAGGATTGAGTGAAAAATTAATGATGAAGACGATAATGAAGTATCAGGAGAATAGTATTAATAGGTTAACTAAGAAAATGGTATATTAGCAATTAGGGAACATTGGTGGTGAAAACTGATGAACGATCGAGAAAGCAGTGAATGTGTGACTAATAGGATAATTTTAGGATAAGATAATGAGTTGCATGTATGTCACTTCATGATAATTTTTGTCAATATACTTAATGAGAAAATTAACAAATAAGTTATGTTAAAATGCTAAAAATTCAAACATACTTATTTTAAGGATAAAATATGTTTGTTCTTCCTAACCTTTATCTCTCAATTAATATTTGATCGATCTAAATCTCTTCATAATTTTTTTGTTTGATTTTTTAGTCTCTTCCATTAAATATTTCTATTGTATTGTGATGTGGCAGTAATTTTTTTCCAGCCTTTTCTGGCAATTAAAAATTAGTAAAAATTACTTGATAGAAACATGTGCTGCATAATTTTCTGACTATTTTTAATTAATCCGTAGAAATAACTTCGGAAAGAGGAAAAAAAATCACAAACTAAAACAATGCAGTAAGAGACAAATCATTCTCAGGCACCATAAAACAAACTCAAACGTAACAATGAATTTTTAGCCCTCTTATATGTAAAAACTGTGTCCTAAACCAATCTCCATACAATTTGAAACCCCTCCAAACACATAATTATTTATTTATTTAACATCCATATACCAGCCCCCCTAGCCAACCTTTCCAAACTGTTCCGTATGTTTCTCAGAACACAATTGTGTAACATCAAAGTGCTACGTATTTGCTGTTTGATCACTCTAACTCTGGAATTCAAGGGAGTCAATGGAGAATGACACCTTGAAGCAGAAGAACACAGAGATACACCAATTTGGAGTGGGGTGTGTGCTCTGTGTAAATGAAAGAGAGAAAGCTAGAGTGTGTGTGTACCTTTCATCAGGAATTAATGTGTATTTATAGGCAGATTACCTCGTAACGGGCTATGAAACGGTTTCCTATATTCACGGCCTCATCCAGCACGTCCTCAACGGCTAACCTGAACCAAGTCAGCCTCCACGTTCCGTGGATACGTTACTTGCACGTTCATTGGTAACAATTGGGCCCAGACCCAAACCATAACAGTTGCCCCCCAGCCCGGTTGTCAAGTATACTTGTCAGCCGGGGTGCACAAGGTGATTTACAAACTTTCGGATCACAATCAATCTGTCTACAATTAATCCGACTACGATTAATCCGACTACGATTAATCCGACTACGATTAGTCGACTTTCCTTGTACGGAGTATCATCTATCCAGGATGTTCCGGACAGTATATCCGACCATGTTCATCCGGATACAATCCTCCAAGCGTTCGGTTACACATTGCTATACGGATATTTCCGAGTAGACTTTTGTGGACATATGTATTCAGGTTCTGCTGAATAGATGTGGTCGGATTTTCCTTGGAGGGGTAATGTACCCGGAATTGTTTATGACGTATCTGAAACGACTGTTGGACTTCCTGATTCACATCAGTTATCTTTTCCGTCCTTAATGTCAATAAATGCCCTTAAAGGGTCTGTCACTTCATTCGTCTGGTAATGATTACTGCTGTCGTGAATTTACTTTCCTGCCCTTATAATTGGACGTGCTTTTACCACGCTACCCCCGCGTATCGTTTCATAGTGGTGACTGAACCGTTTCCTTTTGTCTGGCGGTTACTGCAAGTTACCTTCATATTTCAAATTTTTGTCTTCGAAATAGTTTATTCGTGCCTACTCTTTTCCTTACATGTCACTTCAGCCTATTCCCTAATATTACATCCTCTCTTCTCTTTCATCAACTTTTCGAGTGTTCTCTCGCATCTTCTTCAAGTTCTCCCTTCGTTCTTCTTCCGTTCAAACTCCAGTTCCCCAATACCACAGGTACCTTCTTTCTCCTTTCTTTCTGTATCATTTAGTGTTCCTGCATTATCTTGATTCTGCCGATATCAGGATTTTTATAGTTGCATCGCATTTTCTTTCCAGCTTTTTCTTGATTTCTGGGTTTTTCTTCCTCGCGTTTTGTACTCATATCGTTCTCTTCCTCTTTCGAGTCTTTTTTGATTTTCCTTAATTTTCCCTAAGAATGTCTCCTGAAGAAGAGGCGGAGATAAGAAAGAAATTTGGTCCTAGAGCCGCTTGGTTGTTGTTTGGCCTTCCACTTCCTGCGGGGGAAAGTGAAAACGACCCCCTTCGCCGTCACACCGGAGGTTCCTCCTCCTCCGGAAAGCAAAAAATCACCACCCCTCTTGGCGGTTCGGTCCCTTCGTCTCTCCCGCCCCTTCCGGTTCCTGTAGACCCTAAACCAAAACCCTTGGACCCAGTATCAGGCCCAATTTCTTCCAGGACTTTGTCTTCTTTGGGCCCTTCTCTTCTTGGGCCCAATATTGATATTGGTAACCCACAAGATCTTTCTTTAGTAGTATCTGGTCGTCATCCTAACCCTCCGGTTAGCCTCTCTCCTTCCGATGAGGAATCTTCCTCGTCCTCGGTTGAAGTAATGGAGGTTGAGTACGATGCATGTATAGATTGTGTGTCCGAGGCCATTCATTATATTCAAATAGGTTCCGACGATGTCGCTGATTCAATCTTTAGGTCATGTCGTCATAACCCCATTTTGAGTCCTGCTTCCAAGGATTTGCAACCGGGACCGCATACTCGTTCTGTCGTCGACGGGATTTCGGCCTCGGTTTCTTGTGATTTTAATGCGTTACCTCCAGGTACGTTTTGCTAACTTGTTTCTCCATTTCATTTTCGTAGGTATAATGGGTGTTACTTCGGAAGCTATGGACGAATCTGCTTCTGTAGAGTCCCATTCAGATGTGCCCCCAGCATTAGCGTCTAGGTTCCCTTGGGTTACTCATGAAATTCTTCGTATTTCTTCCGTCCTCGACCTACCCAGCATAGTGTCGACCCCAGTAGGGAAGCAGGATGGGTTCGCCCTTCAGGCTCCCCTACCCGGTGAGCCAATTTGTGCTCAACGGGAGGGTAACAATCCCAACTTCTTCTTCTTTTTTCAAGATGTCATAACTCAAATAGGTATTACCTTTCCCTTTTCCTCCTTTGAGATTGAAG
>PYAF01005706.1:476450-489319 GCA_007407185.1 Glycine tomentella
TCTGCCTCTGAGTTGATGGAGAGGATTGATGAGATAGACTTTGGTTATTTTTCTTGGATTGTTCAACCCTCTTCTTCCCTCCTTGTTGTTATGCAATTTATTTCTGACATATATCTTAAACTTGGCTCAGATGATTCTTCCCCTTTGATCTATATATTTCAGTCTATGGCTCTTCAAAGGCTTGTTTACTTGAATAAGCAGATTAAATTGTTCAAGTATTTAAAAAAGAAACATTATTTGCAAAAGAAGTCTTATAGATCTCAAATCAAGACACTGAAGGAAGAGGCGGCTGGCCTTACTAATTTTATTTTGGAGTATTTATCATGTGTGTATCAATCCCCAATCTTTGTTTCTGATTATGTAACTTGTGAAGATGTAGTTTCTGTGGTTACTCAAAGCATCCAAGACGACATCAAAGAAAGAAGCAACCAATGGGATTGGGATCTAGGAGTGTATGTTGCCAGCAAAAAATCATTGCCAACACTCATTTGGTCGAAGCTTTGCAAAAATGTTGATATTTGGAGCAACCATGCTTCAAAGCAGCAATTGAAAACGTTCTTCTCACATTTACTCCATGCTTACCTTCACAGTGTAACAAGTAGTTTTCAAGAGCCAGGTGTGCAAGAAATTGACAAGTGTAAGCTGCTCAAGAGGGTCACTTTGTCACAAACATCATCAGAACTTCTGAATGATTCACTTTTTTATGAACAAAAAGTAAGATTCTTCTTTGGTTATACACAATTCGTTTTTACCCCTCACACACAAACACACTTGTAATAATAGAATTGCATATTAATCTTTGCCAGTGTTTGTTTAGCTTATTTCAGTTTTCTATAGAAATCTTTAATTTGTTTTTTATTTAATGCTCGAGTGTGATATTTTGAGCAAGAAAAGGTTAATTCATTTCATACTGTTGTTTCAGTTTGCTCACAGGAGTCTGGCCTCAATGTTTTGCCATGCTTTAGAGAAATCTGTGCTGCCATTATTTAGTAACATTCCATGTACTGATGTCAATCTTCAGTCATTGCCTAATTGGCTAGAGTCTTTAAGTTCCCTTGACAACTCAGCAATGCTTGTTGATAAAAATAAAGAAATTCTGGTCGATTGTTCTGCAGTACCAAGTTCAACCACTCATTCATGTGACAAACTTCCTGCAGATATCAGCAAAAAAGTCAAGACTTTCCCTGTCACCGACAAAAATTTGAGAGATTGCCACCATTTGCTTGATCTATTATGTCGGATGCAAGATAAAAATGCAAGATCATTTTCACACCTTGTGACTTGTATTTTTAACCTTGAACGGTACACTCATCTCTCTGTTGGATACTACTTTATGGTTTTTTGTCTGTATGCAGATAATAAAAGAACTTACATTATAGAGAAGAGAAACATTTCAACTAATGCTGACGTAGGGTATTCATGAAAGACAGAAAGTAAAGGGAAACAGAGTGTCAAAGAGCTCAAAAGTGTAAAAATGACAGGAAAAAAAATGGAAGATTTTATTTCTTGATTGAAAATGAACAATACCAGGAAAAAAATCTATCCTCCAAATGGTTTCCCCTTTTATAACTTAGTACTTGTTCAATTCCCCAATGCTAACAATTCAGAATGTGTTTTTCCCCTTACATCCTTCTATTTATTTCTCTGAATAACCCTTTATAACTAGTTAACTTACTAACTGCTCTAGCTATTCCAAACAAATTTTACTTCCCTTCTGTCCCAATTCCAAACACAACCCTATGCCTTAATAATTGACATACATGTTTAGGTCTTGAGAGTCTTTTCACTTTGATCTGTTGCTTATATTCTAATAGCACTTCAAAACTAGACTTGTTACTGTTTCCAAATAATTTTACTTTGGCAATAAGAGCCTAGAGGACATTAAACCAGTGCAGCTATATGATATAGAATTTGTGAAACAAATGTTTTATTCTCAAGTTTTAGCCTACTTAAACTTTGCAGGCTTCTTGTTGGTGCCTTTCTGTATTTTCAGAGTACAATGCACTGGGATTATTATTGTGAGTATTTAAGATTATTTGTCGCTTGTCGGAAGACATTATGGCATTTATTAATTGGATTTTATGATAAGGCAAACACTATCCCGTTCTCGCCAAACTCAATTATTTCTGGAAGTTCGCTACCTGTATTGTGGCTTTCAAAGTCATTATCTGTAGTTGTTGGGATTAAAGAGGCACACTCAGCCAAAAATATTATTCTCTTTAAATCTATGAGGTTTTCCTTAATTCATTACACATCAAATGTCTTGTTCGGCATAGGAAAATATCAAATTGTTCATGCTTTTTCCATTAGTAAAGAAGATGAGATGCCTTGTGAAGAGATCTCTAAACATAAGATTAGCCATGAGGAGAATCATTTGCTTCCATATTCTCAGGACTACCCCAAGCTTGAGGCATTGAAATGTTTAACCTTTATGGCTGAGAATTTGAGAGAGCAGATACAGAGCTTGCTTGTTTCTGTTCACAACACCCCTTGCAATGTCAATGTGGGATTTGGTCTTACTCATGAAAACATTAATAAATTGTCCTCTTCAGCTTGTTGCTTTAGTAGACTTTTGTGGGGCCTACTCACATCTTCCACAGGCCAAACAGATGCTAAACATAGTGATGAAAAAGAAAAAGTGTTGATGTGGAAAAGTGAGCATGCCTCTGAACTGGACAGTTGTATATCTTCTCTTGTGGAACTTACCAATGTTTTTGTAAACAAATTGCTTATCGAGAGTAATCAACTTTCCAAAAGTTCACACAATACACAACATTTTGAAGATCCAGCCGTGAAGTTATCCTTTTCAAGTACCAATTATTTGTCATCTAAAAGTTTAGTTTCGAAGGCTAATTAATGCCTTAGTTGGTACACAAAATGAATCTAGAGCTGCAGCTACTTGCTTTACTTCATCAGCTGTTGATAATGTCTCCAAAAGTGTCAGTGATCATGGGAAAATGTTGAATCCAAAAAGTGAAAACTCTGTTGCCAGGGTTTTGGCCAGGGTGGAATCCACTGAGCTACAGGGTCTGAATAAGCCTTTGTTGCAAAGCTTGGTAAAAGGTGATCACCCTGAAATAGCTTTTTTACTGAGACAATTGTTAATTGTTTTCTCGTCTCTTTTGAGGCTAAATTTGCTGAAGGATGATGGTTTCTTACCTTCTAGTTTTGTACCTACTTTCATTGAAATTTCACAAGTCCTGTTATTAGAATTTACAGAGATGGTTGCGGTCCCACAATATTCTGCTTTGCTTTTGTTAGATGGCGCTTGCAACTATTTGAGAGAATTAGCGGGTTATTTTCCTTTCACTGATCCTACCTCCTCTAGAAAAGTTTACACAAAATTGATACAGATTCACATGAGGGCAATAGGCAAGACCATTTCGTTGCAAGGAAAATGGGCAACACTAACCTTTCATGAAAGACAGTCAAGTACCAAGTCACTTCATAAAGGATCAGTTGAAGCTTATTCTTTTACTGAATTGCACTGCTTTTCCTAGGATGAATTTAAAATTGGGCTGCGGAATTCATTCAAAGCATATATAGAGAGGCCATCTGAATTGCATCTTTTGTCTACTATACAGGCCATTGAGAGATCTCTAGTTGGTATTCAAGAAGGATGTACTGTGATTTATGATATAAAAACAAGTAAAGATGGGGGGGGGGGGGGATTTCATCTTTTGTGGCTGCTGGCATTGACTGCTTTGTCATGATTCTTGAATTTGTTTCAGGTAATAAGAACATCTGCTGAGAGCACATATCATGGCAATTTTGAACTAACATTTCATTTCATCAGTATTTAAAATCTGCAAATTACATCCTTTCTTTTGTATCCTTTTAGTCGAACTTAAAGTCAGTACATCATTATTATATTTTGATTCACTTCCGATATTTTGGAAATTGCAAAAAATATTAACTAAAATAGTTGTTACAGTTTTATTAGTTTTTATTCAGAAAAAAACTCTACACACTTTTGCTTATGACAGTCATTTGTGGGATAATGGGCAACATGTTATGTCCTTACATTTTCTAAAACAAAGCTGAGAGACTCGGGTCCTTCATAAATTAACTTGATTTGTAATTTTATCGTAAATGCTCACTGATATGTAATGTTATCATGACATTATTTTTTGGGAATCATAACATTGTCTGTTATTCCATATTATGATGACCACATTTCCTATGTGATAATCCTTAAGCAAACCTAAATTGACATGTACTTGGATTATCAAATTGAGACTGATTACAATTGATTGTTCGCTGCTATTCTATCAACATATTGCATGTTTGATCAAATCAATGCAAAATGTTGAATAGGAAAATGCTTAAATATTATAATTATTCAATGACATCTTTTTTCTCCTTTTTAAGGTCGGAAAGGCTTGAAGATGATTAAAAGACACTGTCAGAGTTTTGTAGCTTCTGTTTTCAACATTATTGTACATTTACAGAGCCTGCCTATTTTTTATGATAACTTGTCATCTGGAAAAGTTGCCAGTACCCCTGATCCTGGGTCAGCCATTCTAATGGGTGTTGAAGTACTGGTTACAGTTTCAAGAAAACATACTCTATTCCCGATGGATGTGTGGCATGTGGGTCACTTGTTACATATCCCTGCAGCACTCTTTCAGAACTTCTATCAGCTTAGAGTTACTAAAGCTTCTGGTCCATCAGAAACATTGATGATTTCAGAAGAGCATATTCGCGATCAAGTAAAGAGAGTGGATTTCTGTCACGTAGATCACCAGTTCTTAGTTAACCTATTTGAAGTGTGTTGTGGACTATTATATACCACTATTATGCATCGTCCAAGGTATGTTTCGTTTTTTTATCTTTAAGTCACTGAACAAAGTACAACTTTCCATGTTTTAAAAAAAAAAAAGTACAACTTTCCATGTGTTTAAAAAAAAAGTACAACTTCCCATATCATTGAATAATGGCTAGAGATGACAAATTTGCTATGGAATATATATTTAAGGCTTAAATATATTTTTAGTCCTTACAATTTACCATTTTTTTGCTTTTTGTCCTTGCAAAATATTTTTTTTGGTTTTATTCCTTGCAAGTTATGTTTGTTTTGTTTTTCTTCCTTAAACTGGTTTAGATAGCACTTTGAACAAGTGAAAAAAGCACTATCTAAACCACTTAAAGGATGAAAAACCAAACAAACAATTTGCAAGGATGAAAAACAAAGAAAAGCGCTAAATTGCAGGGACTATAAAGGTATTGAAATATATATTTAAGGTATTTTGATAGCATCTATGTGCAATTTGATACCTTTTTATTATGATCCTGACAATTAGATGTTCCTATGCCTGATCTCTCACCATATTTTGTGCATTCTGCTTGTTTTACAATCTTCCCAGTGAGTGCAAACAGTGTGTTGCCCATCTTGAAGTTTCTGTTGCTGTTCTTCTTAATTGCTTGGAGACAGTTTTAGATGATGAATCAATGATGAATAAAGTTTGCTTTTCTTCAGAAGAGGGAGTGACATGTGCTTCTTCTCTTCAAAGAATTTATGAAGAGGTTTGTGACATGACATCCATATAAGTCTGTCTATACCTTCCAATTCTAACATGAATACATAATAACATTTCCTGCACAGCATATTAGTAATTTTCTTCCTCTACATTACTCCCCTTGCCCTGCCTTTTCAAAGTCATTTTTTAAAGCTTAAATTGCTTTTACATCCTGCTTTCTGTTGATATTAATATTGACGAAGGACAGAGGTAGCAAGATTTCAGGGGGTCAAATTTGATTTTGGTCCATATATATGGTAAAATTCTTGGGAGAACTACACAAAAGCTAGCCATTATAGTTGCAGAGTCCAAAGCCTTATAAACCCCATATTAGAAGTGTCCCATACTTCCTAAGTCGGACTCAAGTCCCATTTGCAATTGGGATCTTAACATGAATTTTGTATACTTTAGTCTATTTTAATTTTAAAAAATTTGTATTTGATTTTGTAATTGTTAAGGACATTTTACTGCCTTTTGTAGAAGACGTAGTGAATAGACTGATTGCCTGTGATAAAATTCAAGAAATTAAACTTTTTTTGGTTGAAGAAAAAAAAATACGGCCTTAATTTAACAAATCATATCTTTATCTTTATTTCTTACTTTTGAAAGCTTATCCTTTTTAATTTCCTTTTGCTTACCCAGTTTGTTTTTATTATCATGATGCAGATAAACAAGCAAAAACATATCTTTGGTCGTCACATGTTCTCTATTTTTATCCAATTACATATGGGTTTATTCAGGATATGGTGATCCCAAGAGAAATGGCATCAGAAGAAGGTTATATACAACTCTCATTGTTTACGTATTTCTTTTTCTGTCAAAGTTTACCAGTTGCAAGATTACATTTCCATCACACTGCAGAGTCCCCTTTTCTGTTTCTGACTTTCATTAAGCTTTGGCCAATTCATCTATATAAAGCCTCTCTTGCTCATATTTTGAACCGAATAATAATTAGAAAATATCAATAGAGATAAAATTTGGTAGGATGAGCAGACTTCTTCAGCAAAGTGTTGCCAGTGATCATAACCATTAACAAATAACTATATTAATTATTGCATCATTATTTGTAGAGAAGTGGATGAAGCTCTAAGACCGGGTGTCGATGCTTTAATAGATGCTTGCTCACGTGATGATATTCAATATCTTCATACTGTATTTGGGGGTAAGTAATCTTGACTCGTTAGATTTCACAAAAGGAATTAAAGGAAGAATCTAACTTAAGTTTCCTTTTTGTAGAAGGACCTTGCAGAAATATCCTGTTAAGTCTTGTGGGTGATCGCAAACTTACCGAATTTAAAGGAAAAGTTTGATCTTGAAATTCTGTTGATGGTAATTTTTTGTGCAGTCATTTTATTTCCCCATAGAACTTTCAACCGAGATTGATAATGAGGTGTCGACTAATATTCATAAAAAGCAATTACTGCTCCCGTGGAAAACTTTGTTTATGCAAATTCTATATTTTATGAAATCAAATCTTCAGCAGCTTCCATTCTTAGTGGAACACTTTTTACTATCATATACCTACTTATTCGATGAGCAGAGATAAATGCAAAGGCTCTAGTGTTTGTTTTTTCGTTAAGTACCTGTTTAAGTTTTCATTTCAATTGGGAGTAACATTATCTTTTTGGGTTAACTAAATTTTTAGTCGTTAAACTGTTTTAAATTTTGGATTTTAGTCCTTAAACAAAACTTTGACTACTCAAGGTTCTTAAACATTTTTTTTGTTAAGGTTTTAGTCTCTATTTTCTATTTACATTATTAAATGATGATTGTCATTAGTTTTATTATTAATTTATTAAATTTTCTGGTTGTTCATTAGTGGCTAAAAATTGCCAGAAAATTTTTGCTGAAATTTTTAAAATAATCTAGATAATAATAAAATATAATTCTTTCACAACTCTATCTCTCTATTCATTGTCTTTCTCACTTCAATTCCATATCTAAGGGCCTTCTCCCCCCTCCTTTTCACCGTAGAAATCAAATATGAGGAACCCTTCCATCAAGTAACGCCACCGCAATGAACCTAGCCTTTAATGACCCATAATATATTACTGAACCTCCTTCCCAAGCAACACATCAAGATCCATGCTCCTCGGCCCACACCTCACACTTGGACCTTGGTGTCGTCACCACATTCTACATCATCAACGGTGGTCAGCACATCATCCTTTTCACCCACTTTCGCTGGACCCTCAACAATAGATTTGAACCTAGAGCTTGTGGAATCAAACTCCACAGCAAAGACACATGAGGTTGTCGTCGACAACGAAGAAGCCATCATGGAGTTGTTCTCCACTATTCACCATGGCTCGATGACAGCAAAGACCATGTGAGAGTTACATTTTGAGATCTAGGATTCAAAGATTGGAATACGGTAGTCCTAAGTTTTGAGATTTGAAATTCAGAGATTTAGTTCTTGAAGATCAATCAATGGGATTTGAGTTGAGCATGACATGAATTTGTGTTGTGTTTATTTTATTTGCTATTTGTTTTTCTGATTTGAGCGTGAAAGTTCAAATAATTAAAATGGTGTTTTTGCAATTTAAGCGTGACATGATTTAGTTCTTGAATATCAATTAATAGTTCTTGAAGATCATATTCTATTTACTATTAGTTTTTTTTATTTGAGTGTGACATGAATTTGTGTTGTGCTTACTTTTGTATTGAGGGTCAAAATACGAATAATTAAAATGGTGTAGCAATTTCTAGTGGCTAAAATCACTAGAAATATTCAATATTTAATAAACACTTTATAGAATTAACTTTTGGTAGCTTTTATTCGTAGAAACTAAATACAAATAAAATAATAATAAAACTAATGTCACATCACTATTTAATGACAAATAAATAGCTAGGACTAAGATCTAAACAGAAAAAAATGTTAATAGACCTTGACCAGTCAAAAATTTATTTAGAGACAAAAATCCAAAATTTTAAAAAATTTAGGGACTAAACTTAGTTAACCCTCTTTATTTTATTTGAACATTTAACTTTTTTCGATTAAAGATGGATTGAGATAATGGTACCAAACAATGTCTAAGTAAATTGAATTTATACACTAATTCCTCAATTATTGATACTTATGGTTGAGGGATGTTAGTTGTCTCATCCATTCAATATTACATGCCTACATGAAAGATCAAAATATTTCAAATACTTTATATAGGCTAAAATAAGATTTTGATCCATGTAATTTAACATTTTTTTTTTTGCCCTTATAATTTTGTTTTCTCAAAATAGTTCTTATTTGTTCCAAACATTTCATTTTTAGTCTCTATGATTAAAATTCATCAAGTCCTTATTATTTTGTTAACTTCAACACCATGTCATGTCATTATTACATTAAAGGGACTAAAAATAAAAAAAAAATACATGGACTAAAAAAGAAAAAGAAAAAAGAATTTATAGTGGCTAAAAATAATTTATAGGAACAAGAAAATGAAAAAAAATTGTAAAGTAAAAGAAGAGTGACAAATTTGAAGGCAAAAATAAATTGAGTCTTAAATATATAATTTTTAATTAAAATTAATGTAAAATAAAAACTTAAATAGCAAAAAAATAGTATTTGTTAGTAATCACACATTTTCTCAATCCTCTTTTGTTCCTTGTTCAAGACCACTCACAAATTACATAAACACTTTAAACACTCGGAATTATTATTCTTTCTCCAACACTCACTCACAATTATTATTCTTTTCTCCCTAACACACTCATCTCACAAAAATAATACACACTCTAGGCACCAATTTAGGCTTTTTAAAAAATATATAATATACAATCTATGCACAAAGCCTTTTTTTTTTGTGGTGTCTCCATGCGAGAAGAATAAAGTGAGTGATCTTATAGTCATGAGCAACAAGGAAAAAAGTAAAGATTGAGAAAATGCATAATTATTAACAATTTTTTTTTATTATTCAAGAATTTTTTTTATGACTTAATATTTTTCATGCCTGCAAATTTGTCCCTTTTTTTCTTTTACTAAAAGCTTTTTTTTTTTTCATTTTTTCATCCCATTAAATCCTTTTTTTCACTTTTAGTCCCTCTAAATTCTTCTTTTATTTTTTATTTTTAGTCCTTATATATATATATATTTTTTTTCATTTTTAGTATCTCTTGTTGAAATGACAAGGCCAATATTATCTCATATATTGATGAAATTGTCAACTTAGTGACTCAGTCATTGAAGATGACGGGGTTGATGAAAAGTGCTTAACTGGCTAAACATGTGGATACTTAAATCAATCACACAAATCATCCAAATAAACAGTGCATCATAAAAAATAAAATGAAGACACTCCTTTGTAAAGTAAATAAATAGACGAGTAGCATATTATTAATTTCTTTTTATTTTAAACCAAAAATAGTGGTGATAATAAATAATATGTAACCCAAAAAACATAATATTATCATTCTAATTAAATCATAAAATGTACAGTGAAAGAATCTCTTGTAGATCCGTTCATAGGCAAAACTATTATCGTGAATATTTGTTCTCACTCTCTGATCGATTGACAAGACTTATCCTTGGTTTCCTCCGGGTCTCCAGAATTTTCTCCTTCAATTTTGACAGTGCTGCCAACAATGAAACATGACAGAGACTTAATGAAACATCTAATGCAAATCCAAAACAGCATAAAGTAAACCAACATCAAGAAGCGATGAGTTGATCCACAAGTATAATGGAACCATGAAACAAGTCTATGAAACATTCAATGTAACTTCAAAACAGCAAAAAGGAAAAGAAAATCAAGCATTAAGATCGTCCCAGATACATGCACAATATAGAGATTTTCTCAACGAACAAAAGTAATATTTTATATTCATTCCTAATGCAGGTATCAAAAACGATTTTAGAAGATCTCAAGAGATGTTAGAAGATATTTACCTGATTGGTAGGTACTATGAAGTGCTTCAATCAAACTGGATGGAACAGTATACTCAAGACAATCACTGGCCTCAGCCTTTTTCATCAACTTCTTAAATCCTCCAACCTGGAATGGGCCAAGAGTTGACAAGAATTTAAGATGCATGATTTAGGTTCAAAGGTTAAAATAAAACATAGGAAAACAATAATATTCATACTCTAGTATTGATAAATTAAACTAGTGAGTCAGAGGGATGAGAAAGCGTCAACAAATCATAATGGTCATTGACTACACTCAACTATAAAACCAATAGAATGATAATTATTCAAGCCAAAACAGAAAGTACTGCTATTGCGGGATGGCTGCTATTTTGACCTTTTATTATTTAATGTATTTGTTAGGAACCAAAAATTGAAATGAGAAAAAAAAGATTTTATTGACTAGTAAAAAAAGAACAGAAAATAGGAGATAAAACTCTCCTCCAAAGGTTTACCCTTCACTAGGGCCTTTCACAAAGAGATAATGCTCAATCTACAAATGATAAGATCCCCCTCTCCTATCTTTCTTCCCATATTTATATCTAATAAACCCCAACTAACTAACTAACACCTTAACTAATCAATATCCTAATTGTAGTAACTAAATTATTAATAGTCTAACTATGTTAACCAACTTTTCCTAATCATTATATCCTAACAATACATCCCTCCTAAAAATCAACCTTGTCCTCAAGGTTGGAATTTGAAAACTGGAATTGTACTGAAACTTCCTCAAGTTTTCTCCAATTGCTGGAAGACAACTGCACCCCTTGTAGCTTAACTGGGAACGACTCACTACCTGCATGTAAACTGAGGTCTGACGACTTCGGTGGTGGGAGGGACAAAGCTGGACTTCATATAACTTTAATCATCATGACTGCCTCAGTACATTCCTTCTGCCTTAGCTCCATTGCTGAGCTGTCAACCATAGATGCAACAAAGTTTAATGGCAAAGGCTCACCCAACAAGTTGACATTCCAAGATTCCAACATTATTGATGTTCCAACCACCATGATCCAATTTGGGTCCAACAATGATTTATGTTTCATCATCACAATCTTTTGATGGAAATCTGAATCTTGAAAAGAATGAGGCTTGGCTGCATCACCAGCTTCAACTTCCTTCTTGATCAACTTTGGTATTGGGTTATCAAGAAAATGGTCTTCGCAGCCTACATTCTTCACTCTATTTTCCTTGGTTGTCTCCCTCTTTATTGATGAATCAACTTCTCCATCCATCATAACTTTTTCAATCTTTGTTTCTCTTGCTAATATTGCTTCATCATTTTTGGTTTCCTCTCCACCACACAGTGTGTAGTTCTTGATAACTGAACCTTCTTTACTTTTGTTTTCTGATTTCCATAACTGCAATGGGTCACCGTCACACTCAAAATTGCCACCCTTTGAATCAGTTTCCCCTTCTATGCTTCCATCAAAGGAGGGTAGTTCCAGCTTTCTTGTCAAAGAACTAGCCTCTGCTTCACTACATTCTTATTATTTAAATAGTTTATTACATTGTTTCAATTATTATTATTATTGTCTAGTTTATTACTAGTATAAACTTAGTAATATTATTGTTTAATTTATTATATATCATATTATATGTTTTATTTAGTTTTTTTTCACTATTATTAAGTTTATTATATTATGAGCTATGCTTTAAATACATATTTTTGTTTTTATTACTATTATTAGTTTATTGTATTTTTTATTATTATTTATAGCTTATTGTATTTTTCTAGCTAATAATATTAAAATATACCATGCTTACTCAAAAAAGATTTAAAAAAAGCTAAACTAGACTCAAATAGAGGTCCAAAAACTATAAAAAAAAAAAAAAGGTGTTAGCCCAATGGCCCAAATACCACAACCCTAAGCTTAACTTTTCTGTTGTTCAAAGAGGGGAGATGGCGCTAGGGAGTTAAGTGACTGTGGCAACAGAAAAGTTTCAGGGGATGTCATAACACTCATGGGAGCGATGCAATAGCACCCTGACTACCAGTATTCCAGCTGGGAAAGCATCTATGACACTGAACCACACTGCTATGGAGCCCCCCCGTTGTGGTGAGGGGCCGCTCCGCTCTGCCACGGCACTATAGCATGCTATTCTCATCCCTGCTAGTTAGTAGTCATTACAAACTCATTGTAGCTCTTTCATTGGCTCAAATGCATAAAGCTGGATATGCACAAACAGTGAACATGAGTGAGACGAGGACTTCATACCTCGTCTTTTGACATCAGTGTGAAGCAACGCCCAGTCTGGCCAGCTCTTGCAGTTCTACCAGCTCGATGAACATACGTCTTTATGTATTTGGGCATGTCATAATTAATGACATTTCTTACCCCTTCAACATCCATTCCACGAGTCATTGCATCAGAAGATACAAGCACTTGAAAATCCCCTCTCCGAAATTCACCCACTGTCTTGCTGCAGAAAGTAACAATTAT